>PITA01006205.1:0-102410 GCA_004023965.1 Spilogale gracilis
CACCTCTGTGCGATGTAGATGACAGGAATATTCATCTCACAGGCTTGTGAGGATTGGGTGAAACAATTCATGGCAAGCGCATGGCAAGTATGGACACTAACATTTTAGCCAAATTGTTAAAAGTAAATGAAGGAAGGAAGGAAAGGGTTAGAAGTAAATAAAACCGAAATCCTTTTGGGATAGGTATATATTTGCACGTTTCTGAAATGAAGCAACATGTTGACCCAGGGCAGGATTATTTCCTCATGACTCTGAGACCTGTAATTCCCGTGCAGCTTCTTTCTGGAGTCATACAGCAGGTGAGGGGAGAGAGAGGGCTGCGGACAGGACTGCGGAGGGGGTACTGACTCAGAGCTGCAACCTTGAGTAACCTCCGGGATGACAAGACATTTTCTTTTGAAATGATTTTCAAATAGTTACAGTGATAAGAGCGATTTGTTTGTCCTCTAGGGAGTTTGGCCCTTTCCTCCTTGTCCTTTGCTGCAACACACTACATTTATGGAAGAGAGTATCATAGAGCAAGCAGGTGCCCCGCAGAACCAAACTGTAGGAGGCATTAGCACCAGGATGAGACTTTGTTTCATTCAGGTGAAAATATAGTATCTTTCACTCAGGGGATTAGAGCACCTGGTTGACTCGCTCCAGGTGCTAGAATTTCATAGGTTGAAACTTCCAGAGCAAATTTGGGAGTATACAAATCCTGGGAGGTAGTTTTCTGCCAGACCAGCTTTTGCTGGGCATGTCCAATCTCAAAGGGCCTGTGGAAACTCCATTTGGTTCATACTGAAAAGAAAACAGAGACATACAAAGCACCCAGAAGTTCCTCTTTACCAAGGAAATGGTGTGAACTCACCATCAGTGGCTAAAGAGTGGCTCTGGTTTAGATGGGCTTCTTTGGTATTTGGCCACCACGTTCCCAAATCTCCTATTTTGCTTAAGCATTTGCTTCAAGTACAGTTCTCAATCTCTTCTTCCAACTGCCTTCCTTTCCCCATACTTTCTGCTTTTATCTGTCTTCAGACTCATTTTTCTCTGGGTGTCTCTTGCTAATTCCTACTTCTCCCTGCTCATGTCCTTGGTTCAAATGACTTCCCTAATCCAAGAATGAAATTAAGAGAACAGTTCACTTTACCAGAGTATCAAAAAGGAACAAATACAAATCTTAGCCGAGGAAGTCTGCAATCTGTACATTGAAAACTTGCAGAGCCCTGTTGAAAGAAATCAAAGACTACCTCAATGAATGGAATGACGTTCCTTGTGAATGGACTGGAAGCTTTAATAGTGTTAAGATGGGAATCCTCGCCAAATAATCTCCAGATCTCTGCAATTCCTTTCAAAATTCCCATTTGCTGAAAAGGAAGAACTGAATCTAAAATTCACATGGAAATGCAAGGGGTCCCAGATAGCTAAAAAGAATCCCTAAAAAGAAGTAACTTGGAGGACTCACACTTCCTGATTTCAAAGCTTACTACAATGCTACACCAATCAAAGCAAAGTGGTACTGGCAAAAAGACAAAGAGATTGTGGAATAAAACTGCAAGTCCAGAAATTAACCCATACATCTATGATCAACTGATTTTTAACATGGATTCCAAGAGTATTCACTGGACAAAGAATAGAATTTTCAATAAATGGTGCTGGAATGACAGGTAGCTACATGCCAAAAAAATGAATTTGTACCCCTACCTCACACCATATCCAGAAATCCTCAAAATGGATCAGAGACCTAAATGCAAGAGCTGAAGCTATAAAACACTTAGAAGGGCAAATAAGTATAAATCTTCATGACCTTGGATTAGGCAGTGATTTCTTAAATGACATCAAAAGCACAAAGAACAAAAGAGAAATAAACTAGACTTCATCAAAATTAAAAACAGTTATGTATCCAAGAACACCAACAAGAAAGTGAAAAGACAATCCAGAGATAGAAGAAAATATTTGCATATTGTGTATCTGATAAGAATCTAGTATCCGTAATATATAAAGATATATTACAACTCAACAGTAAAAAGACAAACAATTAAAAAATGGGCAAAGGATTTGAATGAACATTTCTCCGGAGAAGATATACCAGTGATCAAGAAGCACACATAAAGATGGTCAACATCATTAGTCAGTAGGGAAATGAAAATCAAAGCCACAATGAGATATTCCAAATCCACTAGATAGTACTACTACTAATAATTGGGGTGCTTGGATGGTGCTGTCAGTTGGGCATCTGGCTCTTGGTTGAAAGGCTTGGGTCATGACCTTTGGGGTTGTGGGACTGAACCCCACATCGGGTTCCTGGCTCAGGGCTGAGGCTCCTTCAGATTCTCTCTCTCCCTCTGTCCCTCCTACTTGTGCTGTCTCGCAAATAAACAGTTAATAAATCTTAAAAGAATAATAATAAAAGAGAAATAAATGTTGATGAAGATGTTGAGAAACTGGAACTCTTGTACACTACTGATGGGAATGTAAAATGATAAGAGTCATTGTGGAAATCATTTTGGGAGGACCTCAAGTAGTTAAACAAACAGTTATCCCATAAGCTCAGCCATTCCACTCCTAGGTACTCAAGAGAAGTGTAAACATTTATTTGCACAGAAACTTGTACACGGACGTTCATAGCAGCATTACTCATAATAGAAGAGAGAAACATCCTGAATGTCCATGAATGGATGAATGGAATAAACCAAATATGGGAGGGCATACACAATGGAATATTACTCAGCCATAAATTGGACTGAACCACTGATACATTTTTTAAAAGATTTTATTTATTTGACAGAGAGAAACACAGCCAGAGAGGGAACACAAGCAGGGGGAGTGAGAGAGGGAGAAGCAGGCTTCCCGCCGAGCAGGGAGCCCGATTTGGGACTTGATCCCAGGTCTCCGGGATCATGACCTGAGCCGAAGGCAGTAGCCCAACCAACTGAGCCACCCAGGCGCCCCTGCATTGATACATTTTTTAAAGAAGATTTTATTTCCTTGACAGACAGAGTAAGCGAGCACAACCAGAGGGAGCAGCAGACGGAGAGGGAGAAGCAGGCTCCTTGCTGAGCAGGGAGCCAGATGTGCGGCTCAATCCCAGGACCCCAGACCGTGACCTGAGCCGAAGGCAGACGCTTAACCAACTGAGGCGCCCGGAAGCACTGACGCACATTACACCACAGATGGACCTTGAAAACAGGCCAAGTGAAAGAAGCCAGCTACAAAAACAGCACATTATATGGACAGGAAGTAAATGCAGTGGGGGAGGGGAGAATTGGGAGTGACCATTAGTGAGTATGGAGTTTCTCTTTGGATGATGAAAATGTTCTTAGTGCCAATGATTGCATAATACTGTAAATATACAGTATTTGGCCACCAAATACTACTGGCTCTCACACTTTAAAATGGTACATTTTATATCAATTTTATCTCCAAAGGAAAAAAAAAAAGAAAAGACTGCCCGAGAGGGATCGGCATCTTGAATCTCTCTAGCCAGTCAGTAGAGAGGATCTTATTGGGTCCAGGCAGGACCAGGTGCCCAGGCTGGGACACAGGGTCCCGGGGGGGCAAGCCTCGCCGAGGGGCATTCACCATCCCGGGCTGGGTGGGGGAGACACTGTTCTGCAGAGAGGGCTATGGGCTGGGGATCTGTCCTGAAAGACATCTATTTTAAATATATATATAAAGCAGCATTAAACAGAATTTTAGGGGGAAAAAACCACCCATAATTCGAGCATCTTAACTACGACACTGTATTTTTGCAAATCTTTCCAGTATTTGTCCACAGGCCAACATATTTTTCAGAGTTGTAATCACTGTGCTTGTGCTGTTTATTTCCTTTTTTTTCACTTCCCATCATATCACAAACATCTCCTTCGTTTCTAAATCACCTTCATAATTATCCTTTTTAATGGCTGCATAACATTCAATTGAGTTGATGTACCATAATATCTTAATCACTTTGCCATTTCTGGATATTTACACAGTTTCTAATTTTTTTCTATTATGTGTATATCAATTACACTGCAGGGAAATACTTCCATGCATACTGATGTTTTTTTTTACTGGAGTTGCCCAAATTAACTTAAAAAGAGCAAATAGGATAAACTTCCCTGGGAAATGGCAAACTAGCCGAAGAGCCTGGGAAGAAAAGAGACTCATCAAGCCACTGGTGCTAGCTGGGAAGGCAGCCACGGTTCCCAGATGCCATTTCCCCCCAGGGAAGCCTCTGTTTTCTCACCCTGGCTGTGTCAGTGCCTCTCTGCCCTCAGATAGTTCCCTGAAGTCCTCTGCGCTATGAATATGCTAATGTAGATTTATGTCATTTGGGCTGTATTTGGGTTGGTTTTTGCTGTTACACTGTGCTAGGAATATCTTCAGACATGTCTCTGGGTCCTGGAGCACACGATCAAGGGTGTGGGCCACGCAGAGCTGTGACATGATAGCCATTTGAGGTTGGGTCATTCTTTGGATGCAGGGCATCGGGCTTGGGGGGGTGTCCTCTGCTCTGTAGGATGTGTAGCCGCATTTCCGGCCTTTACCCACTAGATGCCAGCAGCCCACCCCATTGCAACCACCAGATGCTTCCAGACATTACCGCAGTCCCCTGTGGGCCCAAACTGCCCTCCCACAGCTGGGAACCACTGCTGTCCACTAGTGTTGCTCACGTTCTGCTATACTTTAGAATCACATGGGGGAGCTTTAAAAATACCCAGGTCCAGACTGCACCAGGTCCGATTAAATCAGAACCCAGGGGCACACTGCTGGCACAGTGTTCTCATCCTGTCTGGAATCACCTGAGGGCTCTAAAAAATACTGACGCCCTGGCCATACACTCGGAGGTTCTGACTTAATTGGCTGGAGGAGGGCCCAGGCATCAGGATTTTTCAAAGCGAAGACTTAAGTGAATCTGACATGTAGCCACACTGGAAACACTGGGGCCAGAGCCTGAGAGGGAAACTGCTGGGCTGTGAGGTCCCACTGTGCTAAGTAATGACCAACTGTTTCCCACCACGTTCCCATGCACCTCTGCCTTCCTCGCCCCATCTGTGCTCTAACGCTGAGCTTCGTGAGGGCAGGATCTCTGTCTTCTTTGCTCTTCCGTTCTTGTTGCCAAACCTAGCAGCTGGCACACAGTAGTGCTTAACATATTTTCTGTATATTTGCTGCTGAATGACGAATTGGGCCATAATTTGGTTGCAATTTAAAAACGCCTTGTCGTTGGAGCAAAGAAGTAGAATCACAGTGGCTGGGATGTCTGCTGTTCTCTGATGACTGGGCAAGGGCAGACAGCCATAAGGGTGCTTCCTGCTGGCTCAAGGGGTGCCAGGAACCAGAGGCTCAGGGTGCTAGGGAAGAGGAGTCAGAGATTTGATGGGGAGACCCGAGCAAAGAGAAGTGAAGGGACCCTGCTACCATGCCATGGTTGGCAAATCGATGTCTCCCCTAAATGTGTCCAAGTCCTAATCGCCGGAGCCTGTGGTCACATTAGGTCACACGGCAAAGAGGAGGTAAGGCTGGAGGTGAGATTAAGGTTGCTGATGAGCTGACCTTGAGATGGGGAGACTTTTCTGAGTTTTCCCCGTGGAAGGGGGAGGCAGCAACGTCAGAGCTGGAGAGAGATCTGAACATGCTACGGAGGAAGACGGAGGACCGACCGAAGATCGAGGAATTGTGGGCGCCTCCAGAAGCTGGAAAGGTGAGTCTCCCCAGGAGCCTCCAGAAGGGAGGCAGTCCTGCCTGTGATTTTAGTCCAGAGAATAGGGTTGGACCTCCAGAACTCTCAGAGGATGAACCCGTGTTGCTTTAAGCCAGGAACTTGATGATCATTTGTTATAGAAACTGCAGGAAACTTACATACCTTCCCAGGTTTGCTTCCTTCCCTTGAAAAGAAAATGCAATGGCAAAAATACATTTTGTATCCAACGCTGGCCTCTATTAATAGTAAGAATTGCTAATGCTTGGTATTGAACTTACTAGGTGTCAGACCTGTCCCACAGGGTTCGCGTAAACTCATTCATTTAGCTCTCACAAAGGTAGGCTCGATCCTTACCTGCGTTTTTACTGAGGAAGTAAGCTGAGACACAGAGAGGTGAAATAACCTGCTCAAGGTTACCCATAGAGCCTGGCTCCAGTGTCCACATGACATACTGCCCGGCTTGTGACAGGTCCCTCAAAGGTCAGTTTCTTGGGGGTGATGGCTGCCCTTCGAGATACGTGGTGGGGCACAAGCACACGGCACCAGGGTTGAGAGGGGCAGGCTTGTGTTACTGTAGCACAAACAAGGTTCTGCGGCAGGCAGGCGAGGGCTCAAGCGATGGTTCTGTCTTAGGAGCTGTGAGACTCCGGGCAAGTTACCTAACGTCTCTGAGCTTGAACTTCCCTGCTGGAAAACAACTCAACTCTACCTTAAAGGGTGGACATTTCAGGGACATGAGGAACAAGTAGGAACAAGTATGAGAAAGCACTCAGTCAGTGGATTTCCACTTCTTGCCCCAACCTGGTTGTACAATGCAGGAGAGTGGCTAAGAGGCAGAGACAGAGGACGTGGAATCTTAGATCCTATGCAAATCCTAAGCCACCACTTGTAGTCAGAGGCCAGGTATTTCCCCTCCCTGCCTCCACTACCTCCTCTGTAGAATGGGCGTGGTGGTGAGCGTGCCCTTCATAGAGCACTCATGCAACCTGATCGGGGTATTGTGTATGATGTACTTAGCACAGCCTGGGGACCGCCCAACTCAGGGGGTCGTAGTCCTTCTGCTAGCCTGACCGGGAGGAGCAGCAGGAGGAGGGGGAGGCAGGGACCCTGAAGGAAGGGATGAGGGGGACAGGGGTAGGCACGGAGCCTGAGAACCAGGCATTTCCAAGAGCTGGTGCTTTAGCCAAAGCCCGTAGGGACAGCTCCCAGCCTACACTGTGGTCATGCAAAACCTAATAGAGAAGGGTGGGGGGGGATGGAGGGGAGACAGACAGACCAGCTGCCCTGCAGCTCCTCTGCTCCCAACCTGCTGTAATGCCCTGACAGGCACACGGCAACTCTGGTGAGCACGCTGCCGTGTGAAAAATATCAGGTTCCAAAACACCATTATATCATGCTTCTATTTTTAATTCTTAAAAAGCACTTGAAAAAAAAGTTCATCAAAATGTTGATAGTAGTTATTTCTGGGTGATGACTTTTTCTTTCTTTTTTGAAACTGTCTTTTAAATATGTTTTTCAGTTGCCTGAATTTTTTTTTGCCTGAAATTAAAAAAAATTCCATTTTGGATAGAAAAGAAGAATCTCTATTTATCTAGCTCATAATGAGTGCATCTTCGAGAAAGCGATGTCTCACTTTTGGTTAGATGCGATTTGAGGCCATGGACTTTTGGAGAATCTACCGTGTGTCGGGCTCTCGGCCCTGGTGCGATAAGGACCGATAAGGCAAGTGTGCTTCCAGAGAGCTCACGGGGGCTGGGCTACCATCTCTAGTGTTTAGAAACATCTCATGTTTTCTGCCTTAATAACGGTGCTAAATATAATGCAGTCTCTTCTTGATAATTCGTGCTCTCGCCAAGACTCGAGTTGCAGGAAATACGTTGTTGAAGATAAATTCGCACGTCATGGTGTGGTCAGCACGTTCCTGCAGCACACGGGGTCACTTCCGCCAGGACCAAGCGGCCACTGTCATTACAGTGCCGATCTTCGCTCCCGAGCACCGACGATGCAGCAGGGGAGGAGCCAAGCCTTCCACTCGATGGGTCTTATTTAATTCTCAGATGACTCTATGATGGAGGGACTTAGTTTCCCCATTTTACAGATGAGAAAACTGAGACTTGGACAGGTTATGTAAATTTACCCAAGGCCACACAGGGGACGGCCCATGATTTGAACCCATTCCGGCTGACTGCAAGGCATAAGATGTTTGTCTCCATGGTGGGTCACGGGCTGCCGCAGGCTCTGTTCCCAAGAGGGCGTTAATAATAATTGCGGTCCTCCTGGGGATCCAGCATCTAGCCAATCCCTGCCAAGGGCGGGGCTCAAGTCTCCTCCCTTTGAGGCTGAGTGGGGCTGTGAGCCCTCCACCAGGGTCGAGGCCTGGAAAGAAATGTGTAGCAATCTAAACCACTTTCTTTCTTTTTTTAAAGATTTGAGGGGGGGAGGGAAACAGAGAGAGTGCAAGCAGGGGTGGGTAGGGAGGTGGGGGTACAGAGAGAGAGTCTTAAGCAGATGGGGTGCTGAGTGCAGAGCCTGATGCGGGGCTCGATCTCAGGACCTGAGATCACGACCTGAGCTGAAACTGCTTAACGGACTGCACCATCCAGAACTCCACATGAAAACCACTTTCTAATTAAATGGTAGTGAGGATCCATTCTAAGACACCCTGCAAATATTTGTTGATTAGAGAAATAGAAGGTGCTTCTGAGACCTGGGATTTGGTTTATGAGACTATGAAACTCAGAATTATGAAGACTCCCAATGTCAAAGAGGCAGAGAGGATTTTCATGCAGCACTGGCTTCCGACTAGTGTCTACCCACCGAGGCACGTATGCAACCGATGCCAGGATAGAAAAGTTATCCTGGCCTCTCCTTGCCCTCGCCCGCCCGCATCTGGATACAGGTCATGATCTCTCTCTTTTTTTATTAAAGATTTTTATTTACTTATTTGACAGAGAGAGAGAATGAGAGAGAAAGCATGAGAGGGGGGAGAGTCAGAGAGAGAAGGAGACTCCCTGCTGAACAGGGAGCCTGATGTGGGGCTTGATCCTGGGACTCCAGGATCATGACTGATCAGAAGGCAGACCCTTCAACCCCCTATGATCTCTTGAAAAAGGAAGAGATTCAAAGAAAAAGAAAGGAAGGGAAAAGGGAAAAAGACGCATGGAACAGTGGCAAGTTCAGGCCCAGGAGTGAGGAGACCCCAAGCCAGGACCGCTGGTCTCAGGGTCGCCCTTTGTGTGCACGGGTCCTCGTGTCTGCCCAGTAACACTCACACCTCCCTTACTGGGTTATTCAATGAGCAATGACGTACGAGATACGAGGCGATGTCATGAAACACACAAGTGAGTTTTATTGCCTTCAAGGACTTAACACTCGGAGGCTTTGCTCACCGACAATTACTACGAAGAGGCATTTCCTTTTTCTTTTCCTTTTTTTGTAAGATCATTATCATATAGCTTAAAAGCAAACATGGCAGCTGAAAACAGGGGGATTATGAGCTGTGCGGACCCGCCCCCGCTTTACCGACATAAAATAACTTTGTCGGTAACGCTGCTGGGAGAATCTACGGATGTTGAACATTCACCTCCCGTATGACCCAGCAGTTCCCTCCCAGGTAAACATCACGTGTGTTCCTGGAGCCGTGCACCGGCGCGTTCGCAGCAGCCCAAGTTTGAAGACCCGGTGCTACCCAAACGTCCCAAATACGGGTTTTTCTATTGCTATATGACAAATTGCGACAAAATGAGTGACTGAAGCTGACATCCCTTTTGTAGCCCACAGTTTCTGGGAGCCAGGAACTTGGGGATGGACCATGCTTCCGAATCCTGCCGAGCTACAGTCCCGGTGTCTGCTAGGCAGAGGTCTCATTTCAAAGCTCAGCTAGGAAGGGTTCACTCCCAAGCTCGTATGATGGTGGGCAGAACTGATGTCGTTGACTGTCAGATCCAGGGCCTGAGTTTCTGGCTGGCTGTCGGCTGGGGGCCATCCCTCGTCACTGGAGGCTGCCCTCGGCCACAGGTCCTACCTACGCTGGCCACAGGGGCCTCCCCAAAGTGCCATCGCTTTATGAAAGCCGGCAAGGGGGAGAGTCTAGTCTCCTTGCCAAATGGAGATCATGGTGCTCTGTGATGTCATCAGGGACGTGAAGTCCATTACCCTCGCTGTATTGTGTTGGCTACAAACACATCATACACCCTGCCCTCTCCCGAGGGGCAAGACCACGCCGAGGCATGAGCACCAGGAGGTGGGCACCATGGGACCACCTTAGAATCTGCCAGCACAGCAACAGTGGGATGCACGAGGCGGGATGAAATATTTTCCAGTAAAGATAATGAGCCCCCCTGACCCCATCAACAGCACGGGCGAACCTCCGAACAGGACCAAGTAAAAGGAACCTGTCGCTAGGGAGCTGTTTTCTGACCTCAGGACATTTGCACAGGCTTTCCTCGTTCCTCAACTGGCCGGCTCCCTCCCATTGCTGCCTCTCTGAGAGGCGGATTCCCACCAGTGCTACCCCCTCGCCCTCCCACCTCCCTCACCTCCCATCCCTTCCTCCCTCCGTCCCAGCCTTTGTTTCGATCATAGCACCCCTCAAAAATAGGTACTTATCATTTTTAATTGATTTTTGTTTCTCTCCTCCCCACAAAGATGGAAGCAGGGACCCCACGTGCCCCACTGTCGGTGGTATGCCGGGGTCTGTGCAGAGTTGGGCCCAGACCAGGTGTTTGGGGGCCCTCCCACGTCTGTGGCTCACATGCCCCGAGACAGAGGTAGCCCAGAGGCTCCACCGATCTCAAGTCCATTTCCAGATTCGGAGGCAGATGCGGAGCTCTGACCCAATCAGCAAAGGCCATAGGAACTGAGGTCTGAGGTGCCCTTCTGAAGGCAGGGCGCGTGGACGTAGGAAGGGCTCCAGGGACACCTCCAGAATGTCCCATCGCCTACGCCCGCTCCTCGCCTACCCATTCAGGTTGTGTTTCTTTGGTGAAACCGACACCTTCCGTCTGTCTTCTGTGCCGGGAGGCAACCCCCGGTGGCTGAGGTCATGTGCACTGTCAACTCGTCGCTCCGTGGTCTCGGCGGCATCGGACGGAGATGGAAGCCAGGTACTGTCACCACGGGATGGGACCACAGGCGGCTGAACGGAGATTTCTGAGAGGAGCAGGGCCAAGAGAAACAGATCTGCCCCTTGAGCTGGAATTTCATCCCAGGTGCAGGCTCTTCCAGGATGGGGTGACAAGCGGCAGCAGCAAAAGAGAAAAAAATGAGCCATCCCACCCCAGTGGGCGTTCTCTTTTCCTGATGACGCCCTCCATGCTTTCAGCTGCCACAGCACGGGGCTGCCCCAAATGAGGGCATCGGGAGGGGTCACAAAGAGTGGGGGTGCCGCCCCAAGGGACTGTTTTCAAACTGTAACCGACTGCTTCACTCTCCGGCTCCAAGCTCTCCAACACAGCCCGTCACTCCGAACAGACTGTTCAGCCGTGGTTCAAAGCTACACATTTGGGGTTTGCAGACGTTGTGAGCTACGTCCCAAATCACTTGGTACTTAACTGTGAAAAGTTAAAATATGGCTGTTTGCAGATGACTAAAGCATTTTTTAAGCTGCAAATTTGTAAGAGTTACATGTATTTAGCAAACGAGAAGAGCAGGGAACGCTGATCTCTGGTGACTAAAGGCGGAACAGTGGTTACCTTTGTGGGGGATGGGGATTCACAGGGAAGGGACCACGTGGGGATGTTAGAAAAGTTCTGCATTTTTGTTTTAAGATTTTTAAAAGTTGATTTAAGAGAGAGCGTGCACAAGCAGGGGGAGCAGTGGGCAGAGGGAGAAGCAGACTCCCCACTGAGCAGGGAGCCTGACACTGGGATTTATCCCCGGATCCCAAGATCAGGACCCGAACCCAAAACAGAAGGATGACCCACTGAGCCGCCCAGGCGCACCCGAGTTCCGCATTTCTATCTGCGTGGATCACACAGACGTTTACCTATGTGGAAGCCATACAACTGGACCCTTAGGATGTGTGCTCTGTCCCAGGGATCAACACCACTGTTCTGAAGTTATTCACGTGTTAATCATCACATCACTCTCACTGGCCTTCTGAGAAACTTCCGTGGGCTGGGCAGGGGGCGGGGGTGGAGGGAGGAGGTGAGAACAAGGAGGGGAGAAGGTAGACTTTGTGTTTGAAGTTGCACAGAAGTGGAGCATAGCCCGAGACTGTTCTGCCCGAGGAAACTCTGTTAAGTAACTGAGCCGCAACCCCGGATCTGGAGAAAGTGGGGGCCCTTCCCGGAGCCCTTTATGATGGGGCCCCTCCTTACCCTGTGACACCACCACTCCCCATCACTCCCCCAGGAATGGCAAAATGCCTCTGGGTTGTTTTAAACTGCTAACCACTAAGTTTGCCACAATTTGTTGCAGGGGCCACGGGAAACTAACATGTGGATTCTGATTATTGCTTTAATAATACTGTTATCATGCCCCCTGTCTCTTCTTTCCCTTTTTTCTGTCTGCCTTCAACACGATATACATAGGTGGAAATCAACTCAGAACGGATTAAGGACTGGGGTGAAAGAGCCGAAGCTGTGACATTCCTAGAAGAAAACACAGAGAGAAAGCTTCTTGATGTTGATCTTGGTGACGATTTCATGGACACAATACTAACCGCCCAGGCACTGACAGCAAAAATGGACAAGCGGGACTACATCAGACTACAAAGTTCCCACCCGGTGCAGGAAACAAGCAATGGAATGTAAAGTCAACTTCTGGGATGTGAGAAAACGTTTGCAAACCCTATAGCCAATAAGCGGTTAATACTCCCCCAATATACGAGAAACTCCTACAACTCAAGAGCAAAACGCGAAATAACCTCAATTAAAAATGGTCAAAGGTTGTGCACAGTCCTTTCTCCAAAGGAGACATACCAACGCCAAGAGATACCTGAAGAGGTGCTCAACATCATCACGAGCAGCGAGATGCAAACCGAAAGCACAATGAGGTATTACTCCACACCTGTTAGGAGGGCTACTAGCAAAGCTGGGGAGAAACTGGAGCCCCTCTGCACTTTTGGTAGGAATGTGGACACTATGGGAAAGAGTATGGAGGGTCTTCCAAAAATTAAACGTAGAGTTCCCATATGATCCAGCACTCTCACTTCTGGGTGTATTTTCCCCCCAAATTAAACTGAGGTCTCAAAGAGATACCTGCATGCCCATATTTATTGCACGGCTGTTCGTAATAGCTGAGGCATGGGAATAAGCCAAATGGAGGCACATCATAGGAGAACGCTGGGTAATTGCAGGAGGAACAAAAGAGGGGGACGGAGTGTGACACCGGACAGAGTGCTCGCCACAACTGAGTAAACCCCGTGATAGCTTTGTGGTTTATTTTGGGCACACGCGTCCTGCTGTTGGGCATGCGCAAAGTCCCAGTTAGACTGCAAACGACGAGAATGACCCCTCCCTGGCGGGCTGCATGACTCGTATTAGATCTCCACTCTAGACGGAGCATCAGCGAGAGAGAATTCAGACGGCCCCTGCAGAGTAGCTAGTATAGAGCATGCGCAATAAGATGCACAGTTCCTGGAATCCCCCGCCCACTCCCAGAACCCTACATGAATATTCCGCCCCTTTATTAGGACTACAAAGCAGAAGCCCGCATCTCCCCGTGGGACTTGGATCCCTGACCCTTCCCCACTCCCCTTTCCAGTATGTACTTTCCCTTTTGCAATAAAGCTGCTTCTGCTCTGTTTTACCGTCCTTGAATTCTTTCTCGGTTCAAAGTCAAGAACCCAGCATCGGCTGGTGGTCGAGGTTGCAGGGCCCTGGAACCCCTCCAGTCTCTGGTGTCAAAATATCCACAGACAGATGAATGAATGAAAATATGTCCAAATTCATCCACTGTATGCAGTAAATATGTACAGTTCTTTCTATATCAATTAAACCTCAATAAAGCTGAAAATAGAGGAAGATACGGATTTTGTGAGCTTGAAAATCTCCCTTTTCCTGCCGAGTCATCGAAAAGGGACACGTGGGATGCCCACACCTCCCTCTGTCCACAGCCTGCCCTCCTTCATTCAGAATTCAGCCTAATTCTCCTGGGAAGGCCCCATGTGTCAGACTCTGGCGACAGGCAGGAGTGACGTTTGTGAGGGATCTAACCAGCCCCCACTGCAGGCTTCCTCTTCCTAATTCCTAGGAGAGGGCCATGGAACACAAAGAGAGCCACTTTTTTTTTTTTTTTTTTAAACCAGTACCCTGGAAGATTCTTACACACATAAAAGTTTAAGAACCATGGGCTTGAATGCAAAATGAATCTCCTACTCAATTTTTATTTGTCCCATTAAAAAACAAAATCCAGTCACTCATCATCACAGAGATGCAAATCAAAACTATAATGAGCTATCACCTCACACCTGTCAGAATGGCTGAAATCAAAGACACAAAAGACAAAGACACAGTTGTTGGCGAGGATGCGGAGAAAAGGGAAACTGTGTGTGCTGCTGGTGTGGGAATGCAAACCAGGGCAGCCGCTCTGGGAAACGGTATGGAGGTTCCGCAAAAAATTAAAAACAGAAGTACCATTTGATTCAGTAATCACACTCCTGGGTACTTATCCAGAGAATACAAAAATGAATTAGGAAGGACAAATGCATCCCTATGTTTACTGCAGCATTCATCTGCAGTGGCCAAGATATGGAAGCGGCCCAAATGTCCATCAGACTGATGACTGGATAAGAAGATGTGGTGTGGCTGGAGAGTGGAGTACTACTCAGCCATCAGTCAGAACACGGTCTTGCCATTTGCAATGACATGGACGGAGCTAGAGGGGACAATGCTAAGTGAAATCAGTCACTCAGAGAAAGACAGAGACCATATGATTTCACTTATATGTGGAACTTAAAAAAACAAAATGAACAAAGGACAAAAAAAAAAAAGAGAGAGAGAGAGAGAGATCAAAACCAGACTCTTAACTATAAAGAACTGATGGTTGCCAGAGGGAGGGGGTTAGGGGATGGGTGAAAGAGGTGATGGGGATTAAGCGTACACTTATCATGGGTCCCCTGGCTGGCTCGGTTGATGGAGAACGTGACTCTTGATCTCTGGGGGCCTGAGTTAAGAGTCCCATGTCGGGCACAGAGATTACTTACCAAAAAAAAAAAAAAAGTACACTTATGATGAGCACTGAGTAATATATAGAATTGTTGAATTACTATATTGTACATCTGAAACTAATTTAATACTATATGTTGATTATACTGGAATTAAAAGAAAATAAGCAAAATTTAACTGAGTAAATTGAAGACATAATGGGCTTTATTAAGCAATTCATGAATCAGGAAGTATTACTTTTTTCAAATAGAGAGATGCTTGGAGGAGTTTGATAAAATGGAAGGTTTTTATGGGTAAGAGGCAAGTGATTAGCCAAAGAAAAAGAAAGGACATCTTTTTTGGGGGAAGGGACTGGCAGGATTTTTATCCTGCGGATTACCTCTCCAGCGCTGATGAGGAAATTTCAAGTGGACTGTTAACAGTTCATATTCCTGGGGAAGATCAAAACTGTAATCCAGTCCTGGTTTCCTGTCCTGACCCCACTTAGGACTTGTTTCTTTCTTTTAAAACACTTAATAAATACGGTAGCAAGATCTACAAGTTCCAACAGAGGGAGATGTTACTGCATGGAAGATAAAGTTTTTGGCAGGAAAATGCGATTTGACATGCCCCACTTTCCAGAGCAGGAAAATGAAGATGTTTCCTTTGGAGGATGTCCACCTGTGAATGGGTTTCTCCAACACGCACCCTCTTCGAGATCTCCAATGAGAATCAAGGCACTTTGCAGAACGAATATGGCTGATTGTGTTTATGTTCTGCGAATCTGGGAAATTGTCAAAGCACACGGCTGTTACATTAGGGAGATCGTTGTCTTCAAGGAAATTATTTCGGCACCCAATGCCAGGTCAAAGATGCCTTTGGTTCTACGCTGGTTGATTTATCAATGTCATGCTTGGCGCCGTTTTCAGGAAGCGGTGAATAAAGTTGTCTGTTAATCCCCAAACGAAACCATAAAATTGGTGCAAAGTGGTGTTTACTCTTGGACCTGACTGGCTCTCGTGTTTCTGCATCTTTACCGGTGAGGTTTCTCCATGGATGCAGAATTGCGCAGATGGAAATTCTGACCGCACAGTGGTGGTGGTGGTGGGGGACCGACGGTTCTTAGCCGATCTCCTGTGCAAGCGACTTATATATTGTGACCTTTCATCCTCCCTGCCACCCTGCAACATCTAGATTAGCTTCTCTTTTTTAAAGAAAGGGTAACTGGATCAGAGGGGCAGGAAATGTGTCCATATCATGCAGAGAGAGGCACCTGAATCAGGATCCGAACCTTGGTCTAGCTGACAGAGTAGGCAGCAAACTATCATCTCAGTTTCCTGTTACTCATCCAGGAGGAGGTTTATTACTTTTAGCCAAAAGGGTGGAAATGTGACAAAAGAAATACCATATGCATTAGCTAAAGATAGGGTCCAGCTCCCCTCAAAGCACAGCCCTGAAAGTGAGCTCATGCAAGTGAGCTTGTACTCTCTGCCTCGAAAATAAATAAATAAAACTTGGGGAAAAAAAGAAACGCGAGGCAGGAGGGACAGCCAGAGAAGGAGGTGTGACACGGGAGCCCAGGGACACAGTGACCTGTAGAAGCTAGAAAGGCAAGGAAGGGATTCACCCTTAGAGAGTCTGTAAGGATTCAGTCCTGCTGACACCCGGATTTTAGCCTGAGGAGACCCGTCTTGGACTTCTGACTTCTAGTAAAACGTTAACAGTGTGTTGTTTGATGCCATTTAAGCTTGCTTTGTTTCAGCAGCCGCAGGAAACTGATACCCTCTCCAAGTATTTTTGACCAACCATACCCACCAGTAAGAAAGTTTGCAGGGTACAGAGGCAGGCACATATAAAGCAACTGTCTTTCTCTGATTGACTTATTTTGCTTAGCATAAAACCCTCCGGTTCCATCCATGTCGGTACAAATAGTAATATTTCATTTTTTGATGGCTGAGTAGTATTCCATTACATGTATATACACATACACACACACACCCCATCTTCTTTATTCATTCAACTCTTGATGGACACCTGGGCTCTTTCCATAGTTTGGTTGTTGTAGACACTGCTGTGAACACTTTTATAAATGAGACATTTCAAAGTGGTTTATTTTGGGGGGAGGGAGTGCCATAGTATTGAAATCCTTTCCCCAAAGTTTCTTATAAAAGCTATCCCTTTTTCATCTGTATGGAGAATGGACTCTTTACATCATACACTGATAGGTTTATTCTCTTGAAATTATTTGTGGGGTTATATATTCCTCAGAACTACTTGTCATTATGGAAAACTTCTTTTTAAAGATATTTACTTCTTTATGTATGCATGTATGTATCTATCATCTATCTATCAGACAGAGAGAGAGAGAACACAAGCAGGGAGAGCAGCAGACAGAGGGAGAAGCGGGCTCCCGGCTGAGCAGGGAGCCTGATGTGGGACTCGATCCCAGGACCCTGGGATCACGACCTGAGCCAAAGGCAGACGCTTAACCGACTGAGCCATCCAGGCTTCCCATCATTTTCTTTTCACACAAGTGTAATGTCTTTAAGATCAAAGACTCTTCTCCAGGCTCTGCCACAAGGTCCTCCACGCATCTCTGAGGGTTCTCCCCATCTCATTATGAGCTCTGGCTTTCACAAGGTCACCTGTACCCAAGACATCTAGTGACACTAAGGCATGCTGTAGTTCTGGCTTCACCAGTTTCTCTTTCTTCTTTCCCCCTTCCCTTCTTCTCCTTTTGTAACCTTGGGTAGAGAGTTGGGTTGAGCGCAGTCTTCTACTCGGAACACACCAGCATCGTTGGCTCCCCCACGATCTTCAATGGACAACAAATACCTCCCAGTGGTCCCCAAAGATCACTCCCAGTTCTCCATCTCACTGAAAGACACCCTCATATTTAATGTGAGATTTTCTGGGTATGTGTCCTTGGAAAATATATACCATTGTCTTGTGTATTTGTAATGGACGTAAGTGGCAATGACGTTAAATCCCACTACTTTTTCCATCAAGCACCTGTTAAATCCATTCACATGGCTTTTGGGGCATCTGAACTCTTCCCACAAATGCCTCGCCATGGTCAGTGACCCCGTATTTTTTTTCTCTTCCAGCAATGGCCATGCCTGACTACTTGCCACCACAAGAAATAACACACAGGACAGCCTTGGACCTGTCTCTTTATAAAGCTGTGTGAGCCCTTCCTTGAAATACAGTCCTGAGAGCAGCATTGTTGGCTGTCGGGCACACCTGGCCAAATGCTGGTTTCCTCCTACCCCAGCTGCTCTGCCCACGGGCAGGGGTTCCCCATGGTGCCCACATCCTTGCCAACACTTGGCATTATTCAGGTTTCTAACTGCTGTCAGTCCAAGAGGTGTAAAATGCACTCTTACTGTTTTAATTTCCAGGATCACTAATGAACTGGAACATCTTTTCAGATGCTTGTCAGCCTTTTGGGTTTCCTCATTTGTAAGTTACCTGTTGACATTTTTTAGTCCATTTTCCTACTGGGATTACTCTTTTGTTCCTGCTGCTTTTCAGGAAGTCTGCAGATAAGCTACAATTGTGCGGTCCTGCATGGTGTCTCCTGACCACATGTGATTACTGAGTGTTTGAAATTCGCCAGAAGCTTAACGAATGAGCCACCCAGGCACCCCAAGTATCAAACTGATTTATGTTTATGTTTTTAAATGTAGCTGTAGAAAATTTAAAATTATAGAAGGGGCTGCATTATATTTCTAGTGAAAAGTATAGCACTGGGTAGTAAGCCCTTGTACATTTCAGACATTGTGAATGTCTTTCCCGTTCTGGCCTCTTTTCATCAACTGTATTCACGATGTCCTTTCTTTTTGAAAAAGTCTTAATTTTGATCTAGTCAAGCTTATTGATTTTGTTGCCTTGTGGTTGACCCTTTGAAATGCATTCTGAGAATTCCTTCCTCTGCCCTGGCTCACAAAGGTATTTTCCTAAGCTTCTTCTCTCACTTGTAACTCTTCAGTTCACGGGGGCCTCTTTTATGTAAGGCTTTCTGTAGGGATCTTGTCCAGTGAGTTCGTTTCCTTATACCAGCAATTTGTGGTGCTGCCTTTATTGTTTGAAATTCTCATGCACACATGCACGTACATGCACACACGTGCACATGGGTCTGAGTGTTCCTTCCATCACTAATTCTCCTTCCACAGACATCATTCTCATTAAAAAACGTTCTATTGAGAACACGTATCCCCAGGTACAGCTTTCTCTTAACAGCTCGCAAAAAACGGTCTTTTGCACATTTCTTCATTGAAACAAAATCTAGCAAATACCACCAGTTATGACATAGCTTTCTTTTTTTTTAAACCTGTGCTCTCTTCCAGTTGTATAGGAAACCTTGCATGGAACCCACTTTCTCCTAATTCCAGCTTGTCCAAATCCTCAGCATTTTCTATGCCGTTTCTAGTGGCAATGCTGACAAAGAGATGAATTTTACATTGTGTATTTTTCTTTATACTATTTTACCCATTTTTACGGCAGCAGGAAGAACGAGCATTTCTCCAGTGGCGCTTGGCTCTTCTGCCTTTCACTAAGGTATCTCAAAAGAGGCTTTTCTGTATTTATAATTCTATTCAATAAGATTTTTTTAAAGCACGAGACCGAGTCCTGTCTGATTTTACACAAAGTAGTGGGGCTCTGTAACTTCACGTCCTGGAAGTTTGGTTTTCCAAGGTCTCATTCATCATGACAGCTTTGATCCCACAAATAGCACGGGTCTAACAGCAGGTAGGCTGAGAAAGGGCAGCGCCGGCTGACCTACTGGCCACTGCTTCCTCCCATGAGCATCTCGACCTGATCTGGAGTAATCAGCCCCTTCTACTCTCAGCACATGCACCTGCCCGGCGGACCTGGGCACATGACCCAGGCCTAGCCAATCAGCCTATTCCATCCTCTAGACCCTGATTGGCTCACAGATGGGCACGTGACCCAGGCTGGGCAATGAGACTCAGTTCTAGGATTTTACCGGAATATTAGGAAAGAGAAGCTTCCCTTCCGTTAGGGCCCAAGGCTAGACCGCCAGGGCATTGTCTGCCTGACAATCCAGTAGGCTCCATGGTGTAGCCTGAGCTCCTCCTTCAGCTCTGCCTACTCTCTAGGATATGACCACTTGTTTATGGCTATTTGGGTTTTCTGTAGTCATTTTTGAGCTAAGAAAATCTGAGGAACCATATGCCCTGGTCTTTATCTTTAAGGCTGTTTCTTTTCTTCCTTTTCTTTCTTCCTTTCCTTTCTTCCTTTCCTTAAAAGATTTTATTTATTTGAGAAAGAGCATGCGTGTGGGCCAGGCTGGGGGAAGGAGGGCACGAGCGGGGAGGGCGGGGGGGGGGGGGGGGGGGGGGGGGGGGGGGGGGGGAGGAGACAGAGGGAGAGGGAGCCAGAGATCTTGCCCTGAGCAGAAGGCAGACACTTAACTGACCGAGCCACCCAGGAGTCTCTTCAAGGAGAGCCTGGTGGTGGGTACTGAGGGCACCTATTGCATGGGGCACTTGGTGTGGGGCATGGGCAATGAATCTTGGAACACTGAAAAAATAAAATAAATTTAAAGTAAAAAAAAAAAGGCTGTTTCTTAATTATAAAGGTCTGCAGTGAGGGCACAGAGCAGAGTGATTGTGTCATCTGAGGCTTTGTAGATTATCTGTTACTTGCAGGCCTGGGGCGGGGGCTGAGTGGAAAGGCCACTTGCATCCTCAGCTCTCTAAGCTGGAGCTGATGGCCTCAAGGAGGAATTCACCAGCCTCGCAAACTATGTTAAATATGTTAACAGTTAGCCGTCCTGTATTGTGTACTTGACATTTACTAAGAGGGTAGATCTTAACTGTTCTTACCATCTGCCCCCCCACCCCAGAAACTGCTAATCAGTGATGTGAGGGATGCATTAACTAGCTTGAATGGGGCAATCATGTCTCGATGCATACGTGTATCAAAGCCCCAAGGCGTATACCTCAAATAGGCACAATTTCTAGTTGTCAGTTACACACCAATGAAGCTGATAAAGTATAAAATGCTGTGGAAAGAGTACTTGCTTCTGAGTTCTGATCTTTGCAGATGTTCTGGGAAAAGAGAAGATACCCCCACTCAGCAACCCCCTGTGTGGCTAATTACCCAGAGAATGTCTGTTAGAAAACAGTGACACGGTCATTACAAGGGAAGCAGAGAATCCCAGACTTGACAGGATCTCAGAGATTCTGATTTGTAGCCTTACAATCGGAGGACTTGCTTCTTCCTCGAAGAAATTCAAGCCCTGCAAGGAAACAATTCCATCCCTGTATTTTTACTCCGGAGAAATGAAAACGTGGTTACACAAAGATCTGTACACAAATATTCTCCCCAGCTTTATTCCTGATGGTCCCAAACTGGAAACAACTTAATAGGTGAGCAACAGAATGAGGGTTTCTTTTTAAGTGATATATTGAGACAACGGAACACCACTTAGCAATGAAAATGAATGGACTACTAATAACCTGGTTAAGAAATGGGCAAAGCAACAAAGAAGACATTTTTCCAAAGATGACAGGTGAATGGCCAACTGGTACCTGAAAAGATGCCCAATATTCCTAATCGCCAGGGAAACGGGAATCGAAACCACCTGGAGATACCCCCCCACCCGTCAGAACGACAACTGCCAGAAGAACAAGAGATAACAAGTGTTGGTGAGCCTGCAGAGAAAAGGAAAGCCTCTTGCGCTGTTGCCGGGAATGCAAACTGGTGCAGCCACCGCGGAACACAGGATGGAGTGTCCTCAAAAAGTTGAAAACCGAGCTACCCCGTGATCCAGCAATTCCATTTCTGGGTCTGTATGCAAAGGAAATGAGAGCAGGGGCTTGTGAGATCGGAGGAGACTGGGCACGTTCAGAGCGGTATGGCCATAGACATAAAACAGGACCTTGGAAACACATGTGCACTCCCATGTGCACTGCAGTGTTACTCATCATGGCCAAGCCACAGAAGCAACCCAAGGGCCCATCAGCCGATGAACGGATAAAGAAGATGTGCCATGTACATTATATCCAACGGACTACGATTCAGCCACGAGAAGAAAGGAAATCCTGCCAAGTACAACAACACGGATAAACCATGAGGGCACTATGCTACGTGGAATAAATCAGAGAAAGACAAATACTGTCTGGTGTCACCTAGGGGGAATCTAAAAAAGTCAGACTCACAGAAACACAGACTCAAGAGGCAGTTATAAGAGAACGTGGGACAGGGGAGATGTTGGTCAAGATTATAAACTTCTGGCTCTGAGATGAGTAAGTTCTGGGGATCTCCTGTACAGAAACGGAGTCACATGCTCCAAAGCTTGGGACAGCAAACTTTCAGTGCCCCCCCCCCCCAAAAAAGAAATGGTAGTTGGTTACAGGACGCACTTGTTACCTGAAGCTGTGGTCACGCACGGTTGCAATACATAACGTTCAGTGTCAACTGTATCTCGATAGAGCTGGGCGAGCATGGGACGAACCACTGATCAGCACAACACGGGTGAATCCCAGAAACATTCTGTGGAGTGAGAAGCGCCAGGCCCCAACAGTACGCGGCGTATGACTTCCGTTACGGCCATTCCAGAGGAATAAACAAAAATCAGGACACGGCTTTTCCAGCGGAAGCTGGGGCCGGAAACACCTGCTTCTCCCTTCCTCCCCTGCCCCCCAATCCCTGCCAGGGGCTCTACTGCCCAAGCCGCTTGCACGGGAGCCTGGAAACCAGCCTTGGATATTGTCAATGTCACGGTCAGTGAGTGGTGGAGAGGAACACCCAGGTCTACCTTGCTCATAAACTCAGGCTGCTAGATTTAGTGGAGAAAACCAGAGGATGTGTAGCTGAATTTAAATTTCTGATCAACAATTCGGGGGCAGAAGGGTAGTCAGTGTATCTCATGCACTATTTGGCACCTACTTATCCTAAAGAAATCACGGGTTATCTGAAATTCAAATTTAGCTGCGCGTCCTGTGCGGTACCCTGCATTTTCTGGGTGAGGCACGACAGAAGTCTGAACTAGTTAGCTGGAAGAACAGCTCATGAGCTGATGGGAGTCAAACCTGGGAAAGGAGGGCCCGCGGGCCGTGGAGCAGGAATCCTCCCTCTGGCCCTGGTCGGGGCCTTCTCGGCAGTGGCGGGGAGCCATGGGTGCGGGGGACACAGCCTCGCAGCCCCACATCCCGGGCGTCACAGCGGGCCCGGGGCAGAGGCGGCTGCCGGCACCCGGGGTACACAGAGTCGGAACGTGGTAGGAGCCTGCAGGACGTTCGGAGGCACGTGGGGCACGTGGAACCCGTGGGAAACAGCGTGTAGGAGGAAGAGGCGCCGCTCTTCCAGGGAAGGGGCAGGGTTCTGGGCGCAGATGACTTGTCCGTGACCCGTCACCATGCCAGCCTCGCTGAGCTGAGCTAACGTGCGTTCTCACGTGTTTTGATCACACTACTCCGAGAGCTTGCAAGAGCTCACTCAGCCCGTAGAAGACGCTGATGTCACCAGGACGGGGTCAGCTGTCCCCAGGTGCAACCCCCTGACCCCTCCTCCTTCCCGGAGGCAGCTGCCTTCCTACTCCTTTCCCTCCACAATCAAACTGATCAGCATGTGATCATCGGCAATTAAGTGGTAAAAATCAGGATGTGGGCATCAGCTGTCCCCTTCAAAGACAACACAGGAGCCGGTCACATATTGTAAAAAAAAAAAAAAAAAAAAAAGGAAAGAAAAAGAAAAATGCTATTATATTAATATGCCTAACCTGATTATGGTTTCTTCAAATGCCTGTGTTTTTTCACTTACGATATTAAGGCAGGCATTTTAAACCATATCTTTGTGCGTCTCCAACATTAACAAATTATCAGACACTAATTGCTCTGGGTTCTAGCCACTTCTCTAAACAGACAAAGTTTTCCATTTGCAGAATTTAAAGCATACCAGAGCAATTTGTGTTCCTTAATAGCTACAAATTTGTTAGCTTGACTTCGAAGCAGCAAAACCTGGGAAGCTATTATGTAAATATAGATAATGTCTCTCCAATGATGGTAATTAATGCAGATTTCCAGAAAGCCTTTCTCTTTATGATTAGGTCTACTGTGGCAGACGCCTGAAGGCCTGTGGGGTGGCACAGAGAACCCTAAGAACATTTCCCTTCTTCCTTAGTGGTTTCTTCGGAATCAGAGAAAGACCTTCAGTTTCCTTTTTGGAAACTGAGGCTCAAAGAAAAGGAGCGATTCGTGGGAGCAGAAGGGCAGTAGATAGTGGGAGCAGACCTGGGAACCGTCCCCAGATATGGACTGGTCTTTATTGTATCTGCTGATTCCAGGTCAATGAACTTCCCCTTCCCCTGGGAGAGGTCCGAGTTTCTCTCATTTAGTCATTATACACTCAAGTCCTTAACCAGGAAAGCCCCTTGAAGCCCCTGCTCTGTCTTTCGCTCACCTTTGTACTCATCCACATAAGAGTGTAAACTAGCATATTCTGTGTACATTAAAAACATAAAAGATGCCTCGGGTTTATGTGTAAACAGAGGGTCTGGAAGAACAGGGATTTGATACGCATATACACTGTGAAATGATTGCCACAATCAAGCGAATTACCATTTATTACCTCACAAGTTTCCTTTGCAGGAGCGTGTGTGAGCACCTGAAATCCTCTCTCTTAGTAAATCCAAAGTGCACAGTTGTGTATTATTAAGGCTGTGTATTACACTCCCCAGAATGTACTCGTCTCATACCTGAAAGTCTGCCTGATGACCAACCTCCCCACTCGGAGCCACCCCTGAGTCCTGGTGACTTCCGTTCTCCTTAAGCTCTTCTGGGTTCTAAGTTTTATGGCTGAATAAACAGGGACCCTTTGGGACTGACGGTCCCTGCCTCCAGGGGGCTTCCCATCCAGAATTCTAATGCAGGCCATAGGGAGGGCCTCTGATATGGGGATGGGTGGGAGCTTTGCCCCACCAGGGCTTGAGAGAACGTGCTGCAGAATTTGGGAAGGGCTCTGCGCCTCAGGGTTGGTGCAAGGCCCAGAAGATTGTCCTGACAATTCATTTTCATGTGTGCACTCAACCGTCTGCTCATCCCAGACGAAACAGAAGACGTATTTGCCAGATTTGGATGTGAAAACACAAAGAGATGGCTCTTAGACTGGACGACAGAATTGAGATTTGAAAAAAATCTCAACAGGTTCAGAGGACGGTTGGAGAACCACTAGAGTAAATCAAATGCGGGGGAATACTAAGAATTAGGTTACTACCCTTTTCTCCCCAATCCCCACAAATATAGGACAAGGGAGACCCAGCTTAAGAGAAATTTGTATGAAGGATCCTAGGAGGTTTAGGTACCTCCAGGCCAGCATAGTGAATGCAACCCACTGGCTATATTAAATAAGGTATTAGGGCCACAGGCAGGGAGGGGACAATCCTGCTGCAAGGACAATTATTCTTGACTTGCAAATCATACTATTGCTCAGTTCTCCCCCCCTCATTCTTCTTGCCCCTCCTACTCTAGAGGCATCCTGCTGACGCCATGACAATGTCAGATCCTTGAGAGATCCTGGGGTACAGCTTGGTAGATGGGGAGCGATCTTGCTCCTCGGTGGTCCTCTCGAATTTCAGTTCCACCACTGTTTAGCTGAGTGACATTGGTCAAGGCAGGTCACCTTGCTGAGCCCCGTTCCACAGCCTGTGACATGGGGCTAACAGTGTGTGACGGCTCAAGGACGAGCTCCCCACGGGGTATCAGGTGGCCTCCCAGCACCCTGAGGCCCCCTCCATACAATTTCTAGGATTGGGTGTGATTTTACTTCTTCTGTCCTTTCCATCTAGATTTGATGAATGCTTCAAACATTCCACACAGTGGAAGCAAGGGTCTTGATAATCCCAATTACGTATTACAAAAGCCCCATAAATCTTGGTGAGTATGTTAGAGGGAAGTGAAAGCTGGAATCGTACGGCCATTGTTCCAAAGAACACAGCAATCATTCTCCCAAAGTCCTCACGTAATTTTTTTGTCTGCTTAGCAGTATGTGTCTATCAATAATTGGCTTGTTATCGATTCCTAACTCCGAACAACACAGCTAATAGTTCCCGTTTTTCCAGCCAGCACGAAATGAAGAGGCCAGAGCGCACTGAGAGATGGCTATTTACCTTATTATTTGGGGCATGTCCCTCCAAAGTGCGAATGACCTACAGGTTTTGGGTGTCTACGGCTTTGGAGAATAGGATTGAGTATTGATTTCTGGACTATACTCTTAGTGTTTAATTAAACAAACCACAGTCCCCGAGTGTGCGCTGACAACCCAGTCTTGCTCATTAGCAAGCTAAGTGGCTTCCCCCGACACCTGTCACGGCCCCCCGCGCCGGGGAGCCCGTGGCTTCGTGACAGTTTGGACTGGAATTTATAGCGCACGTTCCATTTTCTGTTTAAGACCAACTCTGTTCGACTCCTTAGGAAAGAACCCTTGTCCCAGAGGATCGGGCAGGAGGAATATGGGGCAGCTGGACCGGCCGGGGTGCTGGGATAGACCACTGTCTCTGCGTGTGTGTCGGGGAGGGTGTTTCGGGCGAGATCAGCATTTGAATCAGAGACTCAGGCGAACACCTTCCCCAGTGCGGGTGGGCAACCTTTTCCCCTGGAGGGTCTGAGGAGAATAAAAGGTGGAGGAAGGAAGAACTTGCCTCTTTCCTCTCTCACTGACAGAGCTGGGACTCAGCTCGGGCCTCCCGCCAGGATTTACGGCGGCAGTTCCCCTGGTTCCTACGCCTTTGGACTTGGGCTGATGGACACCCCGGCTTTCCTGGGGTGCCGGCTCCTGGATGGCAGCTCATGGGCCTCTTGGCCCCCATAAGTGCATGAGCCAGTTTCTCCCACTAACTCTCCAGCCACTCCCACCCCCCACCCCTCCTACTGCTCGTGTTTCTCTGCAGAACCCTAATACACTACGCGCCCACGGCACCCTCTCGCCCCTTACTTCGCTGCCCAGCCCAGCTGCGCTCTGGAAACTCTCGGACAGGAGCCAAGAGGGAATGAAGGTGAGAAGAAAATGCGATCAAAGCGTGTGTGTTGGCTGGGAGGAGCCCACGCCAGTCTGAGGACCCAGTGCTTGGCCTTGGCTTGCTCGGGCCAACGGAACATGCCACCCGTCTTCCCGTGAATGCCGACGTCTGGCTGGGCCTCTTGTAACTGAACTTCTGCAGTGAGAAGAGCGTGTCCCAGAAAGTCGCTGATCCTTCAAGAATAAAAGGCCCAGCCAGGGATGCGTGGTTTCAGTCAGAAGAGCATGGGACTCTTGATCTTGGGGCCCTGAGTTTGAGCCCACAATGCATGTACTGATCACTAAAAAAATTAAATAAACTTAAAAAAAGAGAAAAGGACCAAAGGGCCCCTCAAGGAGCTGGGAACCAGCCCACGGCCAGAGGAGAGCCTCGCCTTGCTCGCCTGCGGATACTCGAGTCCGAAAGGACTGGCTGGGCTAAGGTCAGAGTCTGGGACTGTTCACTAGCCTGCATTGCTGGGGCACCTGCCTGCCCAAAGCAGCTGTCCCCCACCCGGTGCCCGGCGGTGGGGGACAGGAAGGGAGGGGGGAGGCGGGATGACAATGGGGATTGGCCATGAGCTTCGGCTGACATTCAGGTGGTGGCTTCCTGCCAGACAGCTCCCCTCGCTCCCCCAGATGTATTTCCCTGAGAGGTCAATACATCTCGGTGAGCAGTCCCTGCTGCTCAAGGGGCCATGGGTGAGCCGGCAACTGGAGTACTGCTTGTAAGGGTGAAAACTAGATACGACCCAAATGTCCAGCCACAGAAGAAAGGCTAAAGTCCGTGCAGTGCACTGAAACTCAGTGGCGTGGGAAACCGAACGTGCTGGAACCACACATGAGCACTGGGATGTGTTTCACCAACACGGAGACAAAAAGCCAAGCTGTGGAATGAGGTGGTGAGCGATAATATTTATACCAAGATTAAAGCCCCTAAACAATACCACATATTGCTTATGGCGGCATAAATATGTATTAAAAGTACAGACACAGCCGTGTGGAGGAGAAATGCCAAGCCGAGCGAGGAGCCTCAGGAGCGCGTGGAAGGGGAGGGAGGGAGGCAGGGACTGGGAGGCCTCAGCACTGGGGGGACACGCCCCTGCTTTCAGAACAGGAATTCTGAGCAAAAGTGACATGGAGCTGAGAACCTTCGGGCTGTGTGGGGGCTCACAGGCGTTCCTCATCTTGTGCTCTCTTTTTGTCCCTATGTTGGAAAGATTTCAGATAAGGCGGCTTTCCAGAAACATCCATGGTATGTGATATGTGTACATAAGGGAAGACAAGGGCTGGGGAGGCAGGTGAGCGGGGAGGGGAGGTCACAGGGCGC
The DNA here is from genome assembly GCA_004023965.1 of Spilogale gracilis. Classification (NCBI taxonomy): domain Eukaryota; kingdom Metazoa; phylum Chordata; class Mammalia; order Carnivora; family Mephitidae; genus Spilogale; species Spilogale gracilis. The sequence continues at coordinate 28,115 of PITA01006205.1, forward strand.
CCAGGGCGGGCTGGAGGGAGCTGGCAGCACGGACGTTGGTTGGGGTCCCCTGGGATCAGCGCCACAGGTGAGGGGAGCTGCCATGCGGCCTTGGCTGGCCCCCCAGAGCCGTCGGGTTGTGGTGGCCCTCACAGTTTTCACCAGCTGGGCCAACATGCCTGGACCCTTATCCACCGGTATCCGTGGGTCACTGAGCATGGGCCACCTGGGAAGGGTCTGATCTCCAGGGAAGCTGACCTGAGGGGTGATGGCTGAGCACCAAGGCTGCCAATACTCCCATGGCCGGGACGGGTCCCCATTCAGGGCTCTGGGTGGCCCCACGGGTCACCTGCCATCCTAGGTCATTTGGGGCAAATCCTTGAAGGACTCGGGAATCTGGACTTGGCGCTCTTACTGGCGGTCGTTCTTTTTTTTTTTTTTTTTAAGGTTTTATTTATTTATTTGATGAGAGAGAGAGAGAGACAGATCACAAGTAGGCAGAGGCAGGCAGAGAGAGAGGGGGAAGCAGACTCCCTGCTGAGCAGAGAGCCAGATGCAGGTCTCGAACCCAGGACCCTGAGATCATGACCTGAGCCGAAGGCAGAGGCTTAACCCTCTGACCCACCCAGGCACCCCTAGCTGTCGTTCTTTAACGCACATGACTGAGACGCCTAGAATTTTAAATCCCATTGTAAGAAATGTTTAGTTTGGAAAAACTTCAAATCTACCTCCCATGCTCACCTGTCCATCCTTCTAGGTACGGCGCCGACTCCCAGCCTGGCTCCCTCCCGGAGAATGAACATGGCAAGCAAAACGTAATCATTTTATTTTCTGCACTAATCAAAAAATAATAAAGTCAGTAAAAAAAATGTTGTGCCATCTATTCACCTTAATGTCCTTAAAACATTGTCCTTAAACCACAGAGAGATCCGGTGACACAGAAAACGAAAAACAAACCCAACTTAAAAAGATGGGCAAAGCGCTTGGGAGGGCAATTCACAAAGAACCCCAAATGACTAATAAATAACCACTGGAAACTGAAGAAATGCCAATTAAATCCACAGAGAGATGAATTTTTTTTTTTTAACTAGCGTTTTCAAATGATGGCATCGGGCCCCGATGTTGGTGAGAATGTGGGAAAATGTGCCTTACCCCACACGGCTGGTGGGGTTTTAAATTGATAGGTTTGCAGGACCAAACCGGCCACATCTACCAAGGCTTTCCAGTTATTTAGTGTCTGTGACTTTTATCTTCGAGAAATGACAGATGTGCTTAGGAGTTTCAAGGGTGTTAATGCCTGGTCAAGCTGCATTCAGCCTTGATGTCCAACAAAAGGGGATCACTTCAACAGATGATGGCCTATCTCCATTTTGAAAGACCTCACACTTTCACAGAGTGGTAGAAAGAGTGTTTGCTGACATAAAAAGTGTTCACAGCTCATGGTTGAGAGAAACAACAGTTTAGATTTTAAAAACCGTATCTACGGGAGAATCCATTTCGGTAAAAAGGTACATTTATGCAAAGGAAACACACTTAGAAGAGTACACCCTCTAAATTTTTTTTCTTACAATTTCTTTATTTACTTAATTTATTTGTTTAGAGAGTGGGAGAGGGCGGGGGGAGGAGAAGGAGAGGACAGAGAGCATCTTAGGCAGATCTCGCACTCGGCGGGCTCGATCTCCCAATCCTGAGATCGTGACCTGAGCCGTGAGCAGGAATCAGACACTCAACCGACTGAGCCATCCAGGTGACCCTACTCTCTTCTAAAGTTTAAGAGTGGTTATCTTTGAATAGTTGAAGTATGGGTAATTTTTATTTTCTTCTGCTATTTTCTATTTTTGTATTTGTCTCATTTCTCCAAATCGTATTTATTTTTTTAAAAAGTGGGAATAAGCTGTGATTACCTGTGGGGAGTAGGACTAGCTAGGCATGGCCGAAATACTCCTTTTTACTATTATTTCTTCTGAAAGTGGTGATAAGTGGCTTTTCAGTGTCTTTGGAATTCTTCTGATCTTCTGCAAAATGAGAGACGGACCCGGCTGTACACGTAGGGCGTGTGCATTCTACCAGATTCCTAATTGGGATCCCGACCCGTGGCGCAAGGCATTCCCTATGGAAGTCCCTGAGAGTTTCAGCCTCTGTCCCATTCTGAAGCCAACATAAAGCAAAGTCGTATCTACCTGGCAGAGTGTTCACTGCACAATAAGTCAAACGCAGCCACTGAACATATTCATGCAAATATCTTCATTAGTGAAATCACGCAATTAACCTGAAATATGTGCTAAATGAAGCAGCCGAATTGCTGCGGCTTTTCCCACCTCTTAATTATAATTTTGGTAATCAATTTTTCTCCTGATTACCAAAAAGAAAAAAAAATATTCAGCATATGCAGTCTGAGGATGAGTCGGAAGGTGAGATAAAAGCCTGAGTCGTTTTAGTAAAGAAGGCCATTAACCTTTCCTGTGTTTTTGTTCATCACAGGCATTTCCTGCTAATGCTCATTGCAGAAGATGATTGGATTTTAACAAGAGCTTTTTGGATCAAGCGTCGGCCCTTCCTGAACCGTACAGTTTGCAAGTGCCGCTGTCATTAAAGGTTACCAGCACTGCCATTACCATCTTCCCAGCATCTGTTTCTTAAATGGCTTTTGATTGCCATGTAAAAATTCTCCTTAAGTGAAAACCGACATTTCAGATCACACCCCAAGGTATTCAGATGGCTGCAAATGTCCGGTGGCCAAGTGGAGAGCAGCAGGGGTTGGAAGCAGGAGGTCCTGTGGGCACATCTCCCATGTTCTTTGGTCTCTTGTCCCAATTTACTGAGCTGTTAGGGGATTCGAAGGTGGGAAGGCCACACAGTCAAGCATTTCACAAGGTGACCCTGGAGGAGTTGCTTAGCCTTGGGTGCATGGGGGAAGCTAGTGGAGATTTAGAGATAACTCAAGTCCCTAGCCCATGTAAAGGAGAAAACCCATTTGCTAACATTTATGACACCTTTTAACCTTCCCTTTTAATGTGTTCTCCTGAAACAGTCCACCTCCTAGACTAAATAGAAATTTATCCTCTCCAGCTAGGACATATGGGCACTTGATCTTTCCAGTAGGATGCTGGTTTTGACCATTTGACATTAGAGTTTCCCCTGAGATGCACAAATAACCCAATGCTTAGTCATGAAGATAGAACTGGGAAGAACACATATATGATACACACACACACACACACACACACACACACACACACAAGCTAAGAAGGCACAGTCTGGGAGTGCAGGTTGTGCACTGCACAAGGACATCCTCTAAGGCAGAGGTACTGCATATTTGTATATTTATCCTGACAGTTTTCTAGATACAAAATCAGTCTACCTTAATGCTTTTCTGCCAGATCAATGTAAAATATCCTGAAGAAGGGGTACCCCCTTCCAAGTTGTACCAAGACATCATATGGGCTGCCACACGGGGAAGCCCTCCCTGATGATGCTGCAGTTTGGGGGGAAAACAAGAAATGTGGGGAACAGAGGGGAAGATGGGGTGGGTGAGTCCGGGTCCCCCACACTTGTTAACCTCAAAAATAAAACTGCCAGTTATGTTACCAGCAACAGATGGGTTTACTGGGGAAATAAAAGAATTGCAATCTGGGACAGACACGCTGTGGCAAAGCCATGGGCAAATCTGGCTTGATACAGAGGCAAGCTTTTCAAGGAGAGAAGGAGGCGTTGGGAGGGCGGTTATGAGCTAAAAGTCCACTGGAGGGAGATGGGGGCTCCAGGTGTGGTGGTTCCTCGATGGCGAAGCTGCTGCCCAAGGAGGAGGAAAGCTCTCCTCCGGGAGTGCCACTCACCTGAAAGGTCAAGTCCCCCTCTTCTGGTTGGGTCTGCAAGTGAGCCCGATGGCGTGAGAGCTCCCCCTGCCCACCTCCCGACTCCATTTTTGTGAGGTTTCCCATGGCTAGTTTTCAGAGTAGAGCCTCACTAGGGAGTTATGGGGAATCTGGACTTCTGCCCTGCTTCCTGTTAAGGATCTGGGAAGGGGCTGCATCTTGGATGGTCCAGGACTTATCAGGGGAAGTTGGTGATACAGTGAGAGATGAAGAAGAGGCCTGGAGTACAGGGCGGGTTCCTGGCAGCAAACAGTCCACTCCTGCTGCGAACATGACCGAGATGTGGCCAGGGTCCAGAGAAGCCAGCAGGGGTGGTGCGGGGCCTGAAGCCTGCAAAGGCAGGGAGCCAGGGCAAGGTGGGGGGAAGCCCGACCGGGCACGGGATGGGAGCTCCACCAACAGGCTGCCCCATGGAGGTGGGTCTGGAGGACCCAGGAGGGAGGGAACCTGAGAATGAGCATACCCAGCCTCCCCAGCCTCCCTCTCATGGTGTTGGTATTGGCATATATGTGTCATGTGTGTATGCATGATGGGAGGGGTAGAAGAACAGGAAGGGGGAGAGGAGGGGAAGGGGAAGGAGAGAGGAGCTTGCTAAACCAAACCCTTCTCCAATATTCAATCCCAGAAACTCACTTAAATGATTATGGTACCCTCCTTGAATGGAATATTCTAGAACCATGAGAAAAATCCCATTTCTGAAAAATATTAGAGATCAATACCACTTGTAATGATAAGTGCAGAAGTCTTTGATAAAATTCTACCAACCAGCATAAAACAACTCATTAAAGTCACCCTGACCAAACAGGCTTTGTTCTTAACGTAATTTGTCATTAAATAAGAGAAAATGTTTGAAAACATTAATAACTGAAGCAGAAAATTTAAAAAATGATTCGATGCCTCCTTTTCATAGACCAGAAAAACAATGTTTAAAGGGAATGTTCCCTCAACACAATGACACTACATTTGAAATTCAAATCCCACAGATATTTTCGGATTGGCACTGGGCCAGGGTACTGGTTGACCTCACCTAGGCCTGACAGAGAAGCCCTACTCTGTTTGGCCCTGCACCACCTCTCTGGTCTCATCTCCTCTCATCTCCCCCCAGCTCACATAGCACCAGCCTCACTGACCTCCCCACTTTCCTAGAGCACACCGGCTTGGCTTCTGCCACAGGACCTTTGCATGCACAGTTCCCTCCTTTGCATGCACAGTTCCCTCCATCTAGAATGCTTGCCCTCCCCCCAGATATCCCCGTGGCTGGCTCCCCCATTTCTTGGAGATATCGGCTCAGATATCACTGTCTCCTCAGGGACTTTCTTGAGAACCATATGTAAAACACCACTCAAGGTCCCAACTCCCTCCTAGTGCTATCTTGCCTCTACCTTATAGCGCGCCCCCTGCACGTCAGGTACAGACTTACTTGTCTGTCTCCGATGCCAGAACGCAACGGCCATGAGGACAGGGGATTTGTTAGCCGTTTCCCCAGGGCCCAGAACAATGCCAAGCACAGTAATTGCTCCGAGAATATTTATTGCATGAGTGAATGAGCAGTCAAACAGCTCCCTCTGGGAGAGGCGGTAACATCTGCAAATTCTCCACTTCAGATCTTTTTGTTTAGGAATCCTGCCTGCTTGCACTTCAAACGTGTTTTCTGAGAAGGCGAGATATGCACCTGGTCTACAACTGGAAAGGGACACTGACCCTGGGTCTTGGGGAGCAAGACGTGCTGAGCACCCTGCCCTGTGCTCGGGAAGCCCGCCCCCGTGCACGTAACCCCGCCCCGTGCAGGGAGCCCCGCCCCTCATCAGCCTGACTCGCATGAGGGCGGCTCCCCGCATTTTTCTGTTCCCAAGTGAGACTTGAGCTACCCTTGATTTAAGGGTAGCTGCTGTTCCCTTTCTGGGGCCTGTTGCCCGTCCCCCCCCTTATCTATTCTCTTGTCAGTCTTTTTTCTGGGGACATGTGAAGTCTTGCGCGTGTCCCAGGTGGAGATTCGCTTTTGTGTCCCATCTGTCCATCTCCCTGTGGCTTCTGAGTTTTGCATCACACTCAGAAAAGCGCTCTTTACTCAAAGATTGTACCACAATTCTCCCGCATCTTCTTGTGCACCTTCTGCTTGCTTTTTGATAATGTATGTTGCCACTGGGGTTAGGGGTGGGCTCGTCCCTTTGTATCCCCTGCAACAGGACGGGAAGGAACCCTGAGGTCTTATTACGAGCCCCCGACATCTGAGGCCAGGGAGATAGCAAAGAGAGCCAGAGCACCATGTTTGTGGCTAGAGGAGTTTTCATGGGTCTCCCTGCAGCTGGGCCACAGGGTGTGTGTGGGATGGCCTCCCGCAGCCACTCAGGAACTCCTGAGAGGGACATCAAGTGATGGCTCCACTCTTGGGACACAGGGCTGGAGGTGGTCCGGGGTCTCCCCGGATACATTTCTGGATGTTGTATTTGATACAGAAGAATGCCGGCAACGTGACACCTGTGACAGGTCTCTAGCACTCAGTGTTCTGGAATTTCTATCTCACTGCAACTCAAAGAAATCAAAGTGGGAGTTAACCAGAGAGCACACTTGAGGGCAGGGGACCCACTGAGGTCCCTTTCTTGGAGACCTCTGGGCCACCTCTTCACTCACCCCTTCTTAATCTTCCAGGCCAATCTGTTTGTGGGAGAGGAGATGCTTCTGCTGTTTTGTGCGTCTCTGCCCCTCTGGGGACTCCCTCTTGGCCCCAGAGGACCCTCCCGCCGCTGACCGCTTCCCTAGCTCTGTCATGCACTTCTAAAGTCAGACATTTTGCAGCAAAGCTCTAACTTGGAGGAAAGGAGGAAATATCTCTTTGGTTATTTGGTTTAAAAAAGTAATGACTTTATAGTTTTCATAGAATGATACATGCTTATGTTTTTTTTTTTTTTAATGAACAATGTTTAAAAGTGCAAAGAATAATGCCAAAGAGAAAAATGCCCTCCTACCCACCTCCCCAAATCAACACCTGGCCTCCTGGGGAGAATGAAAACCAGCAACGGGCTTGGCTGAAAACGGGGTATTTTTGATGAGAAATGATTTGATTTTACTTGGATTTGACAATGAAACAATCCGACGTTAAAGGAAAAAGACTGTCGACTCACACACGCATGCACACACGCATGCACGCACACACACACACACACACACACACACACAACTGGGAGACATAAGTCCCCCCTCCCTTCAAAGTTAAGAAACCAGATTACTATCATATTATTATTACCATATTATCATAGAAGCTGAACTCACTGACTTTCTCTTGGGCTCCATGTTTTAACTCTCACGGGTATTTATTGACTCTATCGCATGAAAAATGAGAAAACTGGCCCATTTATTTTCTCTTTCACTTCCCTCCCTGCTTGCCCCACTAACTCATTTTAAAAAGGAAAACTGTGTTTGCCACGGAAATATGCAACACTTAACTACTGGCTGAATTAAAAATATTGAAAATCTGGGGAGGAAGGCCAATTAGATGGTTACAGTTGTGGCACCTGAATTAATTAATCTGTTTTGTCTTCCCAATTCTGTCTTAAAACTGAAATTCAACGCAGAGACGTGAGCACAGTTCAATGGCTTTGAAAACTTTTTGCCTTCCGGTTTTGCCTCAGGAGCGAGAAAAACTTAATAGAAGTGGAAAATTAAGATTTCTGTTGTACACAATAAAGACAAACTAAAGCACCCCACTGGTGCCGAATTGCTGTCCGCGTCTCCACGCGGCCTTTCTAATCTGTGGTTGATGGAAGAAGAAATATCGACCCTACTAATAACTACGATAACCCGTCTGAGCATAATTTCCCGAAATGTGGTAGCAGGTGGTTTAGTTTTCAAGGCAGGCTTGGCACCTGAACTTTGGGAGTTCTTCTATCCTCCACAGAGAAGGCAAAGTAAGTCGGCGTGATGTGACTGGGAGATTATGTCTGATCCCTTTCCCTTTCAACGCACACAGTCTCTGAAATCAGCAATTAAAGAGATTGTGGCTATTGTCACTTGGTGTCCTGCTCTGAGGAATGAATCCATCCAATGGCATAAAAGGGCTGACCCTCCCTCACATGTGTCTCTATTCCTCCATTCATTTGTCTACTGGTTGTTTCATTCATGGACTCACTCACACATTCAGCAAATTTCACCGGGTGTTCACTGGCGTCAGCCCCTTGCGCAGCGCGACGGGAACAGCGGCAGACCCCCCAGATAGGGTCTGCTGAGTAACAACAGGCCACCCCCAACTCTCAGTATTAACGCTTAGTCCGAGACACTGATGTTTTATGGCTTGTGATCCTCTGGATGGACTGGGAATTCTTCTGCTGGTCTTAAAGGACATGCGGCTGGAGGGTCAGCTGGGCCAGAAGGCCCCATATGGCCCCCCTCACAGACGAGATGGTTGGTGTTGGGTGTTGGTGGCGCCTCGGCTCGCCTCCAGGCCTATCCCTTCCTGTAGCATCTACTGGTCAAAGGAAGTCATGGGGATCTAAGGGGAGGGAGGCTAGGACCCGATCTCTAGATAGAGGGAGTGGCAAAATCCCATTGCCCACCGACCTGTACCAGGATGAGGTCATGCTTTGCAATTCGCCATAACGAATAAGATGGAGAGGGCCCCGCCCTCATGGAGCTTAGTGTCTAATAATAACAATTAGGAACAACAGCTCCTGTTTGTTGAGTTCTTAAAAGAGAATGTGCCAGGGGCTGCTCTACCTGCTTGACGGTATGAAAATGCATGATCCTCACGGCAGCCTCACCATGTACTAGTATGAGTCTCATCTTTCACGTCAATAAACAGAAACACAGGGGCGCCTGGGTGGCTCAGTTGGTTAAGCGACTGCCTTCGGCTCAGGTCATGATCCCGGAGACCAGGGATCGAGTCCCACATCGGGCTGCCTGCTCAGTGGGAAGCCTGCTTCTCCCTCTCTCACTCCCCTTGATTGTGTTCCCTCTCTCCCTGTGTTTCTCTCTGTCAAATAGATAAAATCTTAAAAAAAAAAGTAAACAGAAACACAAAGATGTTATAGTTTTCATAAAATGATACATGCTTATGCTTTCTTTTTTTAAAAAAGTGAACAATGTTTAAAAGTGCAAAGAAAAATGCCAAACAGAAAAATGTCCTCCTACCCGCCTCCCCAAATCAGCACCTGGTCTCCTGGGAAGAATGAAAACCAGCAACGGGCTTGGCTGAAAATGGGGTATTTTTGATGAGAAATGATTTGATTTTACTTGGATTTGACGACAAAACAATGGGGTCTGGAAGAGGTAGGTATTAAATAAATAAAACACAAAGGTCTGGATGGTCCATACGCGAGCCTATCTAGGTTATTTTCCTACAGGCTAGGACTACTTCTTAGTTTAACAATTAATGATGGATGGCGGTATCATCGCAGTTACGCGGGGGACGAAGGAGGGTGACACACAGTGCCACCAGGGCACCCATCACAGGGCGACGTGTCCCATCCTGGGGGCTGGTATGTCTTCTCCATAGAAGGGACATTTAGGCTCCTGTCTCAAGGACAAAAGACCTAATTGGGCAAGGACGGGGGAGAGGGGAAAGTTTCCACCAGCGCAGCCACTGAGAGGCACGCTGTTGCCTGGGAATCACCACTGTGGTCTCTGCGATGAAACCGAGAGCAGGTAAAGAAATCCCCCTGCTGGGCAGCAACGGGGGGGAGCCTGACATGGGGGCACTGAGGAACAGTCACCCTGTGTTAGGAAAATCGCTCACAGTTTTTGAAAATAAAGTTGGATTTTTGAATACTTCATGAATGAACTTTGAAAGGCAGACACAAGGGGCGCCTGGGTGGCTCAGTTGGTTGAGCCACTGCCTTCGGCTCAGGTCATGATCCTGGAGACCTGGGATCGAGCCCCACATCGGGCTCCCTGCTCGGCGGGAAGCCTGCTTCTGCCTCTCTCACTCCCCCTGCTTGTGTTCCCTCTCTGGCTGTGTTTCTCTCTGTCAAATAAATAAAAATCTTTAAAAAAAAAAGAAGAAAAGAAAAGAAAGGCAGACACGAAAAGAGTCACAGCTTTCCAAGCATCTGCCTAAATACACATTCAGAGAGAAAACTCCTCTTGGGGCGGGGTGCGCTTTAACACGAGTCTGGCTTGATTCATTTCTCACCGCGTCCTCCTCCTCCACAGCGTGTCTTGAGAATCATCATCAGTCTTGAGTATTGAGTCGTCCAGGTCATTCTTTTTGAATGCATGTACATGACTGTTTTCTGAAATTCTGTTGGGTTTTAGGTTCTTTCTATTTTCTCCTACCGCAACCGATGCTGCTGGGCATCTCTTCGTTATCACTTTTGCATGTGGGTACATTTTCTCTAGTGTGACAACTGCTGCATTCTGAACCTTTTATTCATTTTTTAAAAAATATTTATTCATTTATTTGAAAGAGTGAGTGAGCCCGGGAATGAGCAGAGGGAAAGGGGCAAGCAGACTCCGCCCTGAGCGCAGAGCCCAATGGGGGGCTTCATCCCATGAGCGCGAGATCACAACCTGAGCCAATCCCACGAGTCAGGACCCTTCGACCAACTGAGCCCCCGGGGCGCCCCCTGCATGCTTCCCTGGGGACTGCCACCATGCCTACAGGACGGCTGTAGCAATTCATGTGTCACTGACCTTTTCTGAGAGTACGCACTCCTTTTCCAATACAAGACATCACCCATCATTTAAATACTTAACAACCTGAAAGGCAAAAAAAACACAAAAAAACAAAAAACAAAACCAAACCAACAAAAACCAAAAAACAAAACAACACAAAAAAACATCCAACAACAACAACAACAACAACAACAAAACCAACAAAAGGGTTGGATCCCGATCCACGGCCCTTCAGTTAGCTGGCTGGAATGTGACCTGTCCTAATCTCCAGCGCAGTCCCACCAACTGTAAAGTGGTCCAGTTTATGAGACACTATTTCACCTTTCAGGAGTAATTCGCTTTGGGAAATTGCCCAGTTTTCTTTAAAAATGTGTGAATAAATTGAGGGTTCAATTGCCTCCAAATGAAGTTTACGGTTTACCACAAAATGCAGGGCTCCAAAGGACATGCGAGAACTGTTCAGAGCAATTTCAAAGTCCTTCTAAGGCTAGAGCACATATGCACAGGGAATCCAGGATTTGTCTTGGGCTCATTCATTATAGGACTCCTTTTGGGGCAATAACACAAACTGGCAGGCCACCTTTCCTTCTGAGCAGAGTAAACGCGGTGATGCTTTATCCTGTATTCATCAAGATGGGAGGGTGACATCCCTGTTGATGAATGCAGGTTTTATTATTTCTGAAGTTGTTTAGGGAAAGAACGAGTCAGCAGGAAGAGCAGACGTGAAACCACATGCAATCTGAACTGGGCTTCTGAGCAGAGCTGCTTTAATAAAAGCCATTATGTTTTACTTTATACCCAGACACTTATATTTTAAATTTAATCAAGTTGAAATCTTAAGCGGCAACATTTTATTAAACATGGAATTGACTGAATGCGATTTTTTTTTCTTTCAAAATTACTCCAAGTTGGGCTGAACTGATTCTAAGTGCTCAGGACTGGGACCCTGGGTGGAGGCATTTGTGGGGATAGAAAATAACCCTGGGAAATGGGCTCATTCGTGTCAGGGAATTTCATATCATGTTATTAATAGAGAATGCAGACACCCCTCTGAATGCGGAAGAGTGCTTCCTGGGGTGGTTTTGGGGCTGTGAGCAGCAGGATGGTGAATTTAAGAAAACAACCAGGTAATATTTAGTCCATATGAAGAAGTTACCTCTTGCACCAGGCTATCTCATCCACCAAAAGTCCTATTGATTTGACTTCTCTAACATACCCTGACCCCCATCCCCCAGTTCTCTAGAAGTCTACTGCTGGAGCAGGGCACCATCATCTCTGGTCTGGACCACTGGGGGAGCCTCCTGGGCGTCTTCTGGCACCCATCCCAGCTCGGGGTGCTGGGTATGGCTTGGTATCAATTCGGCAACAATATCCCTCCTGGCTAAGAACATCCAAGGATGCGATAACCCCATAACGCGATCTCTAACCCAGGCGTAGGTTTTCGTTCATCTAAGCCAATGAGGGTAGTCCCATTTTCCTTGCCATGAATGGGATGGAGTAAGGACAGCTAGCCCATTCTAGTCAATGGGCTAAGAATTCGGCCAGGACCTTCTGGGAAGAGTTTCTTCATTCCTGAAAACTAATGACTGGAGGTGTTGATATTATTTCCTTCAGCTGTTATTGTACCTGGATGTGATGCTCCATGAAAAGAGGGATAGGAATCTTCCCTCTCCTTGAAACCAGCCTGAGTCTGGGATTTCTGTTACTTGAGGGAGAGCACCCTGTGCCCATGTTTTTCCCATGCGGGGACATATCATAAAAACCACATGTCCTAATACATTATGTCTCAGCTTAATACCTCTCATGGCAATAATGAAGCAGCAGAAAGAGACATTAAGAAAAGAATCCCATTTACAACTGCACAAAAAAATAACAAAACACTGAGGAATGAACTAGAACAAATGATTCCTCACATTTTTACGGAACCATAAAAGGCCCCAAATAGCCAGAGGAACCTTGAAAAAAGAAGAACAAAACTGGAGGCATCACAATCCCAGATTTCAAGATATACTAACAAGCTACAGGAATCAAGACGGTCTGGTCGTGATGCCAGGAGAAACCACAGACATCACTGGAATGGAATAGAAAGCCCAGAAACAAACCCGTGATTATAGGGTTGGTTAATCTTTGATGAAGAACCAAAGAATATGCAAAGGGAAAAAGGCAGTCTCTTCAACAAGTGGGGTTGGGAACACTGGACAGCAACATGTAGAAGAATGAAACTGGACCACTCTCTCATACCATATACAAAAATAAACCCAAAATGGATTAAAGACCTAAATGTGAGGCCTAAAACCATAAAGATCCTAGAAGAGAACACAAGCAGTAACTTCTCTGACATCAGCAGTAGCAACTTGTTTCTAGATAGATCCCCCGAGGCAAGGGGAACGAAAGAAAAATGAACTATTGGCACTTTATCAAAATAAAAAGCATCTGCACAGTTCAGGAAACAAACAACACTAAAAGAAAACCTACTGAATGGGAGGTGCCAATGACCTAGCTGATAAAGGGTTGGGGTATCCAAAATCTATAAAGAACTTATTCACCTCAACATCGAAAACACAAAGACTCCAATTATAAAATGGACAGAAGACATGAACAGACACTTCTCCAGAGAAGACATCCAAATGGCCAACGGACACACAAAAAGACACTCCACACCACTCATCACCAGGGAAATGCAAACCAGAACCACAATGGGAGAGCGCCGCACACCTGCCAGAAGGGCTAAAACCAACAACTCGGGAAGCAACAGATGCTGGTGAGGGCGTGGAGAGAGGGGAGCTCTCGGGCACTGTTGGGGGGAATGCGAACTGGTGCAGCCACTGTGGGAAAAGTACGGAGGGGCCTCAAAAATTAAAAATAGAGGTGCCATGTGGTCCGGTAGTTGCACTACTGGGTATATATAGGTAGAGAACAAAAACACGAACCTGAAAGGATACAGGCGCCCCGATATTTACTGCAGCCAAACTAGGGAGTGGCGCAAACGTCCATCGGCGGACGGATGGATAGAGATGTGGTGTATTCGCCCAACGGAATCTTACGCAGCCACGCGAAAGAGCGAAATCTTGCCATGTGAAATGACACGGACGGAGCTGGCGTATGTCGCTAAGTGAAATAAGTCAGTCAATGACAAATACATATAATTTCACTCAAGTGTGGAACTTAAGAAACAAAACAAGCGAGCAAAGGGGGGGGGAAAGACAAAGAAACAGACTCTTAAATACAGAGAACAGATGGTTTCCAGAGGGAAGGCGGGTGGGGGGCTGTTTGATGTTTATTCTCATGACAAGAGTTTGGTTAAGAGGGACACTCAGACTTTCAGAGGTAAAGCGTCTTCGCTCATCATATCAAGAGTGCATACCATTAGCATGTTCTAGGTTGATGTTGACCTCGACCGTTTAGCCCACTGAAAGGCTACTCTGGCCCACCCCCCTTTCCACCCCGTACTCCTGGAAGGATGTTAGTTTGTGCAACCCACGACTGAAAAGTGGGGAGCACTGCAGCATTGGAGCACAGTTTTAAAGAAGGCCTGACAGAGCCACCGGGGAGTCTCTGAGTCCCACACTTTCTGGGAAGGGGCAGGTCCCACTGGCTGGGACAGTCCACGGCAAGCTCGGCTTCTGTGCAGAGACAGAAGAGCATTTCAGGAGCTGGGGCTGGGGGGTGGTCACCCACCCCGCAGCTGGAGATCCGCAGGCCAGCTCCTCAATGACACCGAGGCCACGGGGAGAAGTCACGTGCACGTCCTCCTTTGACAGTCCGGCCCATGTCCTAGCCAAGCAGCCTTTGTCCTTCACTGCTGAGGCCCCAGGCCATCAAGACACATTCCTCCCACTGTGTTCTGTCCAAGCCCCCACCCACAGAATCTGGGAGCATTACAAAAATGGTCCTGTTAGGCCACGACGTTTTGCGGTGACATGTCGCGTAGCTCTCTAACCGAAACACTGCCTGCCCTCGGAGGCCCACCTGTCCCTTCCTCCTAAACTCCCCTCTTGCTTACGTGGTCACGGCAGCTTCTGTGACTTTGACCCTCAAGCGTCTCACTGAACACCCGACCTGGCCCGTGGGTTAAGCAGGGGCTGGAGGCTCTCAGGAGAGGCTTTGCAAAGAAGAAGCTGCTGTTAACAGCATCCAAACCTAGAGAACCACGGGGAGCTTTCCCAAGCCTGGGCTCAGCCCTCCTGGAGCCAGGCCATGGGCATTGCCCTGTGGGTAAAGGCAATTTGTAACTCATCCTCAGCCCTGAAAATGCACTCATTTGAAGGGGTTGGACTACTGCAGTAGAAAGCATGGGACGAACAGCTCAGCACCCAGGGGAGGGGTGTGACCCACCGGGGACATGAGAGACAGCTTCCCACCTGGGCAGAAGCGCTCAGCACCTTCTGAGCCACACAAATTGAAGTGATGAGACCAGTCCTTTGACACAAAGAAGCTTCTATAGTAAGAACTCAGAGCTATTTTCTGCTTGTATCAAGAAACTTTAGCATGATTTTACACAAACAAGATCCGCTCATCTCTAATGCATCCTGGACTGTTTGTTCACCACCTTTCAGAAAATTAGAATTTCTGTTTAAACAAAAGATTTTCTTCTCATCATCTATTTATGGCTGACATTGCAAAAGTCCTAACGCAAATCAGAGAGTGAGAAGGAGAGAGTGAGGGGAAAGGGCGGGAGCGGCGCCTAGGGTCACTGAGGTGGGAAGGAGCACTTATGAATTTATAGTCATTCACTTCGTGCCAGCTTGTCCCTAAGGAAGGAAGACAATGGGGCATGAAGAAGGAGGAAGGGAGGAGGGAGCAAGGAGGAGCCACTGTGGGGACTTCATCGGCATCCACCCCTGCTCTCTTGCCTGATGCCATGTGGATTCCATTCCAGCGTCTACCCTGTCCTGCAAGCAGTCACCTCCCAGGAGAAGCGGCCCTGACCTCTGGCTCCATCATCCAAGGGCATCGGTCTTGACTGGGGAGGTAAATTCTGGAGCCAGGTGGCTTGGGCTCGAATCCCACCTTTTCCACACACAAGCTGTGCAACCTTGACCAAGTAACACAACCTCTCTGGGCCAGGTTCCTCATCCATAAAATGTGGCTAGGAATTACACTCATCTTATAGAGCGGTCAGAGGAGGGAGTCAGTGTTTCAAAGCATTTACGTGTTTGGCTGGCACAGAGCATTTTGTTCAATGAATAAAAGGAATTTCATTCTCTTTACCGGTATTTCACTGAGGAATGAGGAACGGGCAAAGGTACGTGAGAGGGAACTGCCCCCAGATTTCTTGTTACGGCTGAAACGCAGAGCCCGTCTGCTAGAGCACTGAAGGGGTCGCTTCTCCACACCACGGACACCTTCCTGACTTCACTCCAAGTGACTCCGGTAGGAGCTGGCTGGGGGCTCCCAGCAGTGATCCTGCGTGCTGGGGAACTCTGGTGACACCAGAGAACAAAACCTGCCACTTCCTTCCATATGCAGTGACATTCTCTGAATGCTAACTGTAACCACTAATAAAAGTGGCATAATGATGTATTTTGTAGATATTTATATAAACACAGGCAGGGCTTTGCAATTTCCCATCTGTATTCTGGGGTCAATACCATTTTCTTCCAGGCCTCCAACAGGCGTATATGTTCGGACAGGCTTGGAGGCCGGGGGCCCTGGACCACTGATGCCTCCCGAATAAACACGGCTCAGTGTTCAGCACCCAACAGACTTCCCACAACGCAGCGATGTGGCTGCTGAGCTCCGCCCAGAGCCTCGTCCTCTGTCCTCCGCATGGCTCGCTCTCTTTATTTTTTATTTTTTTTTAATATTTTATTTATTTGACAGAGAGAAACACAGCCAGAGAGGGAACACAAGCAGGGGGAGTGAGAGAGGGAGAAGCAGGCCTCCTGCCGAGCAGGGAGCCCGATGTGGGACTCGATCCCGGGTCTCCAGGATCATGACCTGAGCTGAAGGCAGTCGCTTAACTAACTGAGCCACCCAGGCGCCCCATGGCTCGCTCTCTTGCAGAAATAGAGCCCATCTTCCCAGCCTGGACCCAGCAGGTGACAAAGCGTTCTGCTTGGCCTGTCTTGGCTGCACGGCCGCCTTTGGACCAGGGCCGTTACAGGGGGTCGGGAGAGGGCTCCTTCATGGGACCCACGTAGGTTACGAGAGGACTCTGCCCGAGTCACGGGAGCCACGAGCAGCCGAGGGCATTGCTCCGCAGTGATTAGACAAGCTCTCACGTGAAAACTCTAACTTACTGACTGCCCGACATAAACGAAATAAATGCGCACACCTGCCACCACGCACACGCCGGCCGCATGGGCACACCCGCCCCACGTGCACACCCGTCCCCACGTGCACGCCCGCCCCGCGCACACCCGTCCCCACGCGCACGCCCGCCCCGCGCACACCCGTCCCCACGCGCACGCCTGCACCGCGCACACCCGTCCCCACGCACACACCTGCTCACAGCATCCAAAGCATGGCCCAGCAGCTCTCAGCTCAGATGCCGGACGCCTTCCGGGGGGGATACCGGCAGCAGGCCCCAGGATCCTCTGCCCAGAAGAGCTGGTTCAGGTCTTTCCACGCACCACGTTCGCCCCTTCCCATTGGCCACAGCAAGTCACATGACCCAGTTTCCGTGGAGAGCGTGGGAAGGAAGGGCCAACCCACCGTGAGTCCAAGGTTGCGGGTGACCCTGACCGCACAGCATGGGAATGAAGACCGGCCAGCCACACTGTGTACCGCTGTATGTGGTGTCCGTGACCTTGGCCTGCCTTTCCAGCATGGGGCTGCCCTCTCCTTGGCCAGGCTGGGGCAGCGCAGGGTGGAATGACCGCAGGTACCCTTATACCCTTATAAATACGGATTTCTCGGTTATTACAGGGACCTGGCACTGACACCTTGTTAGCTTCCCTCTCCCTGCCAATCACTGCGGCTCAGTTACCAAGGCAAAGCAACAGGAAAGGTGGGGGGCTACGGGTCATCGTGCCAGTTGGGGAATTAAGAACAAAGAAAACTGGATTTCAGAAGTAATACACGAACATGCCTGTTCTCCAAGTCCAACAATAAAGACGTGTGCAAATCAAAGATATGAATGTGCCCCCACCCTTCTCTCCCTGACTCCCTGTGGGTGGGACACTATGATCCCCTCCTGCCTCTGCCTCCTGCTGTCCCCCAGTATGCCTTCCTCCAGAATCCAGCATCCGAGCTGTCTTGAAGCTTCTATCCTACTGGTTGCTAGAAAAATTCCTTCCCTTCCTCCAGGCTGTCAGATGCCTTTTTGGAGCTTTTGGAATTACAGAGATGGAGGTTTCTAAAACCGTCCCCAGATCTCTTATACTAAGGTGCAAGCTGGCCTTGCCATGTTTTGGGGCAACATTTATGCCATGCTGGGGGCTCCCCTTCCTCCTTGTTCCTGTTGACTAGCCAGGAGCCGGGGTGTTTCCCACCCCACAGTAGTCCTGTGCACAGAACCCTCTTTCCTGTGTTTGTGCCCCCCAGTAGGTAACACTGGTTGAGGAGGGGCAGTCGTGGGTGAGGATGGCCCAGGTCCCAGAGGCCTTTGCTCCAGCACCCAGATCTTTAGTAGGAAGGACCCAGTCCCCTTCTCTTCTCCTCTTAACCAAGCACTGAGTATTAGAGAGGTCTCTGCCCCAGTGGGGTAGGATCACTCAAACAGTCACCATGTGGGTTGTTCTGGATGCTTCCACTGTCTGCTCTGTTGTGGAGAACCCCCGCAGGGTCCAGACAGTGGCCTGAGCTACAAAGCTGGGGAACAGCTGATTGGAGAAGAGGAGAAAAACTGATTCCTTGGCCGTAAGGGGCAGACATACCTGGACAGAAATCTCTGTGGACCCCACACCGTGTGTCCTTCAGTGCTGGGACCACGACAGCAAAGTGCCACAGACTTGAGGCCTTGCAATGAACAGACACGCGTCCTGTCATAGTCTGGAGGCAGAGGTCTGAAATCAGGCTGTCGGCAGGCCCACGCTTCCTCCGGAGCCTCGAAGGGAGAATCCTTCCTAGCTTCTTCCAGCTGCTGGTGACTTCTGGCCATCTTTGGCGTCCCCTGGCTTGTGGCAGAACCCCTCAGATCTCTGCCTCCACTGTCCCACAGCTGTCCCCAGGTGCTCTGGGTCTGTTCATTTCCCTCCCGTTATTTGACCCCAGGCACTGAAGGAGGCCTGCCCTGAACCAGTCCCATCTCACCTAACGTGGTCACATCTGCAAAGACTGTTTCCTGATCCGGCCACAGCCGCAGGTGCTGGGAGGTTAGGACTTCAACATAGGGTTTTGGGGCACACCGTTCTACCCACTCTAGTGACCTGCCCGTGCCCGCCCCCCACCCCGCCCCAGCAGACACCAGCCTCTCTACGGAGAGCTTCCCCTCGCCCCCAGAACCATGTTGGCTCCGCCCCTCCGCCTTCAAACAATGGTGGACAGCAGTCTGCAGGTGAACGGTCCAGCCCCTGAGCTCCTGGCGGCGGGTGTGAGGCATGCCCAGGCCCCAGGTGCTGGGGGGGGGGGGCTGCCCTTATTGGTCCCGCTCTCCCATTCCCCAGGTAGTATTTCCTGCCCCCTCACAGACTTACACTTGCTTCTGGAAGAACCCCCAGAGAAGGCGGTAACAGACAGTTGTCCTTCCCCTGGGTGGGCGGGCAGGAGGCACAGCCCAGTAGGGTTGACAGTCAGCTTCCCGAGAGAGAGGAGCGGCGTCTAGGACCACCTCTGGCTGCAGAACCGAGAAGGTGGAAGGATCCGAGGACAGGAGGGTCACGCTGGATTAACCGGCTGTGTGCCTTGGGGCGGGCCGCTTACCCTTTCTGTGCTCCATTCCCCACCTTTAAATGGTGATGGGGGACCTGATGACCTGCAGAATCCTTTGTGTCTTTAGGACTCTAAAAGCCTGTAACTCTCCACCCCAGCTTTCAACAACTGCTTTGTCTGGTTCATCTATTTATTATATCATTTTTCATTAATGTTTTTGAGGCAGAGAAGAAGTAGAAACTCGGATTCGTCTCTGAGGGGCAGGCTCATGTTTTTTGTATGGGTTCAGGAAAACAGAACATGGGAACACAGTGGAAAGTTTTACTGAGAAAGAAAAAAATGTTTTTCTTTATCCTATTTGTAACTCATTAGCTCAAATTTGGCCACAAGATGAGGTGGGTTGACTTGGGGTCAGATGATCCAGGCTCTGCCTCTTTCTGTGATGTTCGGCGAGCGTGTTCATCTGTTCAGTAAATACAGATTTGTGGGGATGTGCCAGGCTGCACCCAGGATTTCGCAGAGTCAATGGTGAGCGACGTGGTGGGTTCCTGCCCTCTTGGTGCTTACACACTAGTCAGGGAGAAAGACAGTACTCAGATAACCACATGGACAGACGGATACGCCACAGGAGAAGCCCTGCTTCTCCCTCTCCCTCCCTCTGCTTCTCCCTCTCCCTCCCCCTGCTTCTCCCTCTCACTCCTCCTGCTTGTGTTCCCTTTCTCGCTGTATTGCTGTCAAATAAATATATAAAATCTAAAAAAAAAGTTTAAAGCACACTGCTGGCATTTCCCCGTTAGGCCCCCAGCACGGCTCTCTGTTCCCTAGGGGGTGAGACACCTGACCTCCTAATGCAAGGACTCTGGGTTTAAACGGCACGAAGCCAACACTGACCCTACAGATGGTCTCTGAGTTCAGGCGGAAGCACAGTGATCGCCAGGATGAGTCCGGCTGCCCTCCGGCCCCACACGGAATTGCTACGTATTAACTGTATTCCCTGCCCTGTATACTGTGTCCCTGGGACTTGTTTGTTTTCTAACTGGATGTTTGTATCTTGCGATCTCTTTTGCTCCCCTCCTCTCTGGCCGTCACCACTGTTCCTGTATATTGTTCCTTTAGATCCCACATATAAGTGAAATCTTACAGTATTTGTCTTTCTTGTCAGACTTACTTCACTTAGCGTTACAGCCTCTATGTTCATCCATGTAGCTGTAAATGGCAAGATTCCATTCTTTTTTATGGCTAATACTCCATTGTGTGCGTGGGTGTGTGTGTACACACAGAGATGTAGTCTTTTTTTTTTTCTTTTTAAGATTTTCTTTGAGAGAGAGTGAGCAAGAATGAGAGTGGGGTGAGGGGCAGGAGGAGAAGCAGACTCCCCTCTGAGCAGGGTGGGGCTTGATCTCAGGACCCTGGAATCATGACCTGAGCCGCCCAGGCGCTGCTGTCTGCCTATCTATCCATCTCTGTTCATTCATCCGCTGATGGACAGTAAACAGCTGGAGGAGGGAAGATTGGGGAACACTGAGGCTTTGGCAATAAGCCCAGAGCAATAAAAGCAGCAGCCCTGTGGGGGGCGGGGGGCAGGACTGTTGTGAGTAAACATTTTCCAAGGGCTTCTAATGAGTGGCTGGGCTGGAGCCCCATTGTGGAGGGCCTGGCATGGTTCCTGGCACTCAGTGGGTGTTTAATCAATGCCTCTAACTTTTCAGAGCCATGAGTTGACCAGTGGGCTCAGGCTAAAATGAGTCTTGAACAAGAAGAGACTCATCTGGGATCTCAGGTGTGTCAGGAGCTCAGAGTTTTCCAGGCAAAGGGGGGGGGGTAGTTTACCAAGGACCTGGGGTTGGCTGGAGAGGGCCTGCTTCAGTGGGGAGGAGAGGAGAGAGCGGAAAACACTTGAAAATGAGGAACATCTTCCTAAACTGAGTATCTGGCTCACTTTTTGCTTAGAAATAGCACCTGGTTGTCTTGGCAACATCCCTCTTCCCCCATTCATAATTCCAGCATTTTGATGAGCAGGTTAATCCCAACTCTGGTCTTAGCAGAAGGCATATGACCCAGGCTTGACTAAGTGGATCATTCTGTCTTTCTCAGCTCCTGTGACTCTGAGGGATGGGCGTGTACCCTAACCCAGATCCCAGGATGAGATGCGACCCCAGGATGCTTGTGGGAACCCTGACCCAGGGTAGCTCTTTCTTGAGAGCTTCGACGCAGTCTGAAACTGCTGGTCCGTCATCTGACCAAGGTTGCAAGGGCCAACACAGAAGACGGCAGGACTGACTGGTGGCTATGGGCTCCTGAGGAGTGCGACCGAGCACCTGGATTCAGCCATGCCTGAATCTACCCCCAAACCCCTTCTTATAGGAGTCCACAAATGCCCTTACTTGCATCAGTGAGTTGAAATAGATTACGGGCCACCTGCAGCTGAAGGCATGCTGACTGTAGGAATGTAAATATTCTGGCCATGCTTCCCTTAGTTCCTGACTCCCCCTATTGAGATCTGTGCAGAGCAAATAACGAGTCCACAGTGAGAAGGGACATATATGCTCAAGGGGCAGATGGATTCCAAGTTTCAGGTAGCCAGTGTCCCGAGGATCTTTCTCCCCCACTAGAGCAACTGTAGACTTTTGAGATGGACTAGTCGGGGTCCATTTATTCTCTGATCACAGATTTCCAATAAGTCACACGTAGCCGAGCATCAGATGTTTGCTGATAATCTGCTTTCTGTCAGGCACTGTGCTGGGCACAGAGATTGCAAAAATGCTGTTTCTAGGTCAACCCAGCAAAGTCCATGCAGCCAGTCATTTTTAGAACTGTAGACTACAGAGTATGAGAGCATTCTTTATTTTGGGGCACCTGTATGGCTTAGTGGTTAGGCGCCTGCCTTCCCTTTAGCTCAGGTCATTGTCCCGGAGTCCTGGGATCAAGCCCGGCATCGGGCTCCCTGCTCGGCGGGAAGCCTGCTTCCCCCTCACTCCCCCGCTTGTGTTCCCTCTCTCGCTGTGTCTCTGTCAAATAAATAAATACTTAAAAGATATTGGCACATCTCAGTGGGTGCCTAGAACCTTCCTCTCCTGCAGCCTCATTCTTGTGTTCTGCCAAAGGATGGGCTGTGTCCAGACTGAAAGATAGCAAAAGCCAGTGTAAATCCATCCACTGTTTACAGCAATATTTAGTATAAGGAAGTCAACTGAAGCCTGAAATGCAGGCCAGGAAGGTGGTCAGGAGGGCAGAGCAAAGCATCGTGAGCGAAGCACGGGAACAAATGGAGAGCTGTGGCTTTTAAGGGGCGTGTGCACGCGCGTGTGTGTGCGCGCGTAAGTGCAGGCGGGCCTTCCCTTGCTCTGCAAAAGCTGTTCCAGGGATACCTTCTGTACAGCCACTTTGGGAAAACTCACCTTGGATATCAGCGGGTCCCAAGTTCTGAGAAGTCCTGTTTCCCCACCTCCCTCAGCCACTGAAGCTTTTTTTGTTTGTTTGTTTGAGTAGCAGCTTTTTTTATCCACCCTTTAGAAAACACCTGCCTCGTGTTCCTTGATGTCCGGTTCCTAACTGTGGCAGAGCTGACCCTCACACAGAAACGAGGCCCAGGGTGTGTGTGTTCGCTCGCCCGGTACATGGGACCTCCCAGGCCGCTCGGTGATCGGGGTGCCAACAAGTGAGACAAGGCACCTTGAGCTTAGAAGAAATCCCCATGTGATCACTCAGAAATGGATCTGCTTAGTTCGTTCTAGAAAGTTCCAGCCAGCATTCCTGTGGGACCTCTGCCTACCGTCTACATACCAGCCCCCCACCAGGACTTTGGCCAGGAGCCAAAGGGGCCTGGAAGATGAATCAGCAAAGTCCCAAGAGGCTCCCTGCATCTCTCAGACAGAGAGAGCCAGCCAGTCAGCCAGGAGCTTGAGGGCAATGTGGTGTTAAAGCCACGCTGGAAATCCTCGGACACCACAAGAGAATGAGGCTCCCTCTCTTGGCGAGAACTGAGGCTAGTTTTGTCTTACAGGGATGGATGACTGGGTCTTACCGGCTCAAGAGGAGGGCACCAGGCAGAGGGGGGTTGAGGACACACCTCAGGGGCGACCGACAGGGAGATGTGTTGGTGGCAGGTGCTCAAGTTCTGATTCCAATTCCAGCAAGGGGAATTTCCACACAAGCAATTATGACATTAGCTGGGTGTCCCCTAATTCAACTCAATGCTGGCCCGAGCCACCGGAGATGCGACAGGGTCAGACCCCACAGGTAGGGCTCAGTCCTGCAAATGTGCCCTTCGAGCCAACTGCCTAGTCCAGGCGGTCGGCTGTACGTGTGACGCACTCGCTGCACATCAGGCCCTCCCCAGACCCCCTCCTTGTTCACTTAAGTTGCTAGAGCAGCTCACAGACCTTGGAGAAACACTTCACTTACCTGTTAACAGCCAAGAGGAAGAGATGCACAGAGCAAGGTACGGGGAGAAGGCACGGAACTTCCAAGCCCGCTCCCTGACTCTTCCAGAACCTCCTTGAGTTCACCAACCCGGCTTCATTCAGCGACGGACGATTGATTCAATCATTGGCCACTAGGGAGGGATTTAACCTCTAGCCTTTCTTCCCTCCAGGAAAGGCTAAGGGTGGAACCGAAAATTGCAACCCTCTAAACGCTTGGCTGTTTCCTCAGGCAACCAGCATGCATGCTTAGGTGCTTTCCAGAAGTCTCCGCCTTAACATGAGCTCAGGTGTGGCTGAAAGGGGCTCGTTAAGGATTAACAGGACACCTTTATAAAGAGTTTAGCAATTAGGAAATCCCAAGGGTTTTAGGAGCTTTGTGCCTGAAACAGGACGAAGACCAGCTATGTATCAGCGGGCGGGGTGGGAGGTCAGATAGGAAGGGCTTCGGTAGTGCTCTGATGCACTTGGGAAACCGGTGAGTGGCTCACAGTCTGCCTTGTACCTCCTTGCTGAGTCCCCAGGGCACCTTGGTATTCACCCAATTAAAACAATTCCCAGAGACGGGACACCTGTGCGGCTCAGTGGGTGGGGCGTCTGGCTTTTTTTTTTTTTTTAAAGATTTATTTACTAGAGAGGGAGAAGCAGGCTTCCCACTGAGCAGGGAGCCTGATGCTGGACTCTATCTCAGGACCCGGGGATCATGGCCTGAGCTGAAGACAGCCACTTCACCGACTAAGGGACTCAGGCATCCCACCTCTAACTCTTGATTTTGGCTCTGGTCGTGGTCCTGGTTGTGAGATCGAGCCCCGTGTTGGGCTCCACACGGGGTGTTGAGCCTGCTTAAGATTCTCCTGTGCCGCTCCCCTCGCCCTCAGTGACAAGGATGGAGAACCGAGATCGGAGACCCCTAGTGAAGCCACGTGGTCACGGTAGGCCCCAGCGGGTGGTCCTACAGGGGAGAGGCTCTGGAGGCATTCTTTGAGCTTTGCTGTTTGTTTGAAAGTTTTTATAATCAAGTGTTAGGAAGGATGAATTCTCAATTCAAATTTACTATTTCCCTCTTTCTTTTGCAGCGCTGTTTTCTTCGGCTTCCCTCCGATTACACTCGCTAGAACCACAGCAAGTACTGCCTGCAAACGAGTTGCCAGAAGCCTTAAATGAATTTCAGACCTAATCTAATTCCCGATTTACTTGCTTATGAAAAACAAATTGTTAATTTCTCCAAACCAAATCAACCCCTGATATCCCAGTTCCAAATTCCTTTAAGAAGCCGGCTGTAGAAGGCGAAGGAGCCAGTCACCCAGAGACGGCGTGACTGTGTTCCCGAGGGCCCGGAGAAGATGGGGGCGCGAGCTTCGGAGACAGACGGCAGACGCCCAGCACAGGTTAAGGTGAACCTGGGAGTGTGTCCCGAAAGGGGGGAGTTTGTGCTTTGCTCTGGAAAGCAGGGACTCGCTGGGCCCCGGTGACGGCTGGTGGGGATGTGGAATGTCAAGAAAACCAGGCAAGCAACCTGATGCTCCGACCACCTTCCAAAACATCAACTCACGAAGCAAACCAGCAGTGGTGAGTCGGAGAAAGGCGCTGTGTTCTAGACGTGGGCAACACACAAACTGCAAATGCTTCCAAGACTCCAACAAACAAGGGGCAAGGGACGCCCCCGGGGGGGCTCCCAGCCCATGACATCTTACCTACGTCCCTGAGAACCGCCCGCAAGCCTGACCTCCAGGGTAGTGGCCCGGGGATGGGGGGAATGGAGGAACTGAGATTGAAGGGTCTGAATGTTGAGGTCTGAATCCCCAGGACCAGCGAATGCAAACTTATTGGGAAGTAGGGTCTTGGCAGATAGAACTGATGAGATTATAATGGGTCAGTGTGGGCACTGATCCAAGGGCTGGTGTCTTCATAAGAAGAGGCTTTAATGTGACACAGACACACGGAGACAGTGTCACGTAGGAGGCAGTGACACAGCAGGAGAGGCCATGGGACGAAGGGGCAGAGGCTGGGGCAATGCAGCAACAGACCAAGTGACCCCAGGTCAGTGGCTCTGTCTCACCCCCGTGCCAGCCACCGCGGGACCAAATGAGACTCCAAGCTCTGAGCCCCGCCGAGTTCAGGCCAGGGAAAGGGAGAAGAGCCAGTGCTGGCCACATCTGTCCCTTTTGCCAGGAAAGCAAAATCCTGGGCGGTAACTTCTCATGGGAACACCGTCAGCCGGCCACATCCAGCAGCCAGGGAAGCAGCACGAGTGCCCATTCAGCTCCCCTAAATGCTGGAGACCACCAGCTCCTGAGACTGATGGAACCCCTGGCCACGCTGGGGAGCTGGGGACATGTGCCTCCCAGCTGCTCTGGTCCGCAGGCCAGGGGCGCTGAGCCAAATGTCAGTGGGTCTTGTTCCTTTTTCGAGGCTGGGAGGGAGATTCTGTTTGCTGCCTCTGTCCCAGCTTCGGCAGGCAGCTGGCCATTCTTGGCGCTGTGGGCCACAGAGACCCATGACTCCAGGCTCTGCCTCACTTGCCACACGCTGCTCTCCCTGGGGAAGTGTTGGTGTCTCTTCTGGAAAGGGCCCCATCACTGGATTTGAGCCCATCGTAACCCAGCATGACCTTGCCTGAACTTGACACCTATGGAGACTTTCCGCTGAAGGTCACCTTCACAGTTCCCCGGGGTTAACTTGGATGTGTCTTCGGGGGACACACAACTTACCCCGTAACAGAGGGGGGCAGGGAGAAGGGATCCCCCCGCCCCATGATGACAGAAGAGCAGCAGGAGCACCACAAGCAGGCCTGGGATCCGGAGGGAGTGAAACTGATTCCTGACGCTTCCCCAGGGCTGCCGACCTCTGGACTTTCCATCCTTTGTGGTCCTTGAGTATCTCTCCCTGTTAAAGCCGTCTTAGTCACTGCCTGCAACCAAAGGCCCTCTAATGTCTTTTGTTATCGAAATACAATAAACACTTGAACTTGGCGCCTTCATTTTTGGGCTGAAGCATTAAATGCTTTCCTTTCCACCAATAAGAAGGGAAAGAAAAGTCACGGGTTAGTTACTTCCTTTAGGATAACTAACTCGAAAGATAAACGAGAAACTCTTTTTTCTAAGTGGCAAACGCTGAGTTCCTTTTAAGGACCTGAAACCGTCCTTGAGACCCTCCAAAAGTCCTTTTAAAATGTAATCTCAAAGATCTCTTTCTTGTTATTAGTAAAATCTTGTTACTCTCACGAGTTAAACTGTATCTCAATACACTGCCATTCGACAGAATAATCAACTTCAGGCTCAACTGCTGCGGGAATAAAAAAAACCCACGTCCAGACTGAAAGCGTCCAATTTCATGAAAATAAAAGTAAATGACCAATAAATTACTACTTTTTAATAAATAATCTCCTTATTGGATAACTTCTGCTAGTGAAATATTTACCATGCTCTCTAAAACCTTTTTAATCAGCTAAAATGCTCAGGAAGCTTTAAATGACTGGCTATCCTTTTGTGGCTTGAAGAGTTGAAATGATTTTTTACTGAAGTACATTTTAATAAGAAGCAAATTGATTTAAAGTGATTCAAGCTTTCACGGCGTGAGGGCTCTTCACGCTCAGCTCCATGGGCTGAAAGGGCCCTCTCCTCATTTCACGGGGCCGCAAAGGTCATGCTCTGCGCTGGTGCCCGTGTGTTGGGTGGAAATTAAGACTCAATTCCTCATAAATTACCTTAGGACTGACCCAGGCCCAAGCGCCGCAGCTCGAGATCATCCTGGTTTTCTTGGTGCTGTTTTCCTGTGTAGGAAATAACACAATTAGCTGGGGTATTGACGGACAGTGTGGGTCGCCAGCCCCTGCTCCCCCACTCCCCACCCCTTCTCCGTGCATACTGGATCTTGATTTACAGAAGAGGCAGCCAGGAATCTTCGAGACCATCCATGCCCCAGGGGCTTTGCTGTTGACTAGTCTGACCCCCAAAGCCAAGGTTGACACCGTAAGGCCCTGGTTCGCACACGAATGAGATCGGAACTCCTCGGAGTGTGTTAAAACTACTCAGGCCACCTGGCCTCCCTCCCAGGGTCTTGGATTCAGCGGGGCTGCGCAGGGCCTGGGAAACCGCATTTTAACAAGCTCCTGGGCGATGCTGATTCTACTGGCCTGGGGATCCCATTTAAGAATCCCATTCTCAGAACCAACTATGGAAAACGAGTGTCCGTAGAACGCAGAAGAATGAATATTGTTAATGCTTTCATGATCAAAGCAGATGCCATTAACAAACCTTTCAGAAGAACCAAGACCCAATACGGGGTCCCTTGAAGAAGTGATAAAATCCCGAAGATAACAGGTGTTCGTTCCCAAGGAAGAGAAATGCTTGACCTTTCCACGGTGTTCCATGTGCCATCGAGCACGTAGGCTACCATGTCAGTTTAGGTTCCGAGAGTCCTTGCCCAGTTTATTACATTACTTAGTACAAAAGAGATTCTTTAGCTAGGAACGTACCGAACACGCACTTATTAAAGCATTGCTAGTGAATTCCCACCCACCCTCCCAGAATTGTTCCCAAACACAGATAAGCTTTAATAAACCTGAGAGATTTCTGCCAGGGTTCGTGGGGGAGGAACATTTTCTCAGCCAGTGATTTTGAAACAGTGGCTCGGCGGTGCCAAGGAGGTCCCACAGGGTCTACCTTTCGTGGCCGAGAAGACAAAGTTGGGGGACGGATCCTCGTTAAGCCTCATCTGCCTTGAGGAACTGAGATCAAGCTACCAAGAGAAACTTACTACACTTCCCTTTGATGACACCGGCAAAATGTGTTATGGGACCAACCTCTCAGAAAAGGGGTTCTGGTAGGAGATCGGCCAGTGATGAGGGCTCCTGGACCCCAGGGCACACCTGTGGCCATCCTAAACCTTCTTTTTGGAAGGCTGCTAGCAAGACAGCATAATTTTGACAGCTGGCTTCAGAAGAGTCTCTTTAATAAGAGTGGATTCGGGCCGCTGAACATGGGCCCAGACTGAGGAACCCGTGAGCGGGATGCACGCCAGAGACCGCTTTCTCTGCAGGATGTGGTCTTGCACTACTTCTTGCACTACGTGTGCGCCAGGCCTGCCCGGGGTTCCCGCCGCCTGAAGGATTGGGGCCCATCCTTGACCTCCACGGGGTTTTGTGGCAGGATCAGTCAGGTGGCCTTCTTGTTTCTGAAACATGGTATCATTAAAAGGAACAACCATAATATTGAAATTCCCAGGAAGGGCTCTTCTGATGATTATCCACGGCCCACCCAAATTAACTGGGTTTTTTTTTTTTTTTCTGCATCACATGCCTTTAATTTTAAGATATTTAATATTTCAGTTTCTTTCTGGAAACACTCGCTGGGTTTCGATAACAATTTCTAACGACCTGTCAGAGGTAAGAGGTAATGGAACGGGCATGGTTTGGGAATGGATTATTCCGGGGCTGATGAGACGGAGAGCTCCTGCTGGAAAACCTCTGATAATGTCAACCACCTTCGAGGCCCCCCCCTTGAGGTGGTTTCGGAGGAGCCTGGATGCTGCGGGCGGGGCGGTGACATAAGCCTGAGGTTGAATCTGAAAGCACGACCAACCTCAGCTGTCAGGGGACTAGACATCTATCCTTCTGGCGGCCACGTAACCCGCACCAGCCTCGACTCTCCAGGTCGGCCCGGCAGGTGGGCAGACAGAAGCTTGGCAGAATCCCGTCTGATGTGCTTGGGGAATCACCGCACCCGACGAGCACCACCAGACAGACCTTCTGGAATGCAGCTCTCCCCCGTGCTGTGCTGCACAGGCGAGCTGAGCACAGAGCCGCTGGCCCGCTCGCTCTGTGCGGACCGCGGCAGCGTGGGTCTAGGTGCTTGCTGCCTGGTTGTGGGGTTCTGAAATGCTCCCAGGTGACTCTCCTGCGCAGCCAAGGTTGGGAGCAAGCCACCCCTCATTTAACCACCTCCAGTGCTACAGGTGATCATCTGGAAGCCGCATCCGAGAGGTCCGTAACACTCTGGGGGCCATCCTCCCGACCGCCATCTCTTTGCTCTCAGATAGAACCCTGGCTTAGCTTTTCATCTCCTCTCCTCTGAGGATCCTGGAACTCTTAGAAGGGCCCTCATCCGGGGCACAGGTTGCACCATGAATGGGTCGAGCTCAGGTTTCTCCACCTTGCCATTGAGGCCCAGGGAGCTGGCTGAGTTGTGGTGGTGGGGGGTGTCCTATGCCCGGAAGCTGTGGAGCGCCATCCTGGTCTCTACCCACCAGAGGCCAGCCGCAGCCCCAACCCCCAAGTCATGAGAAACAAAAGCTGAGAACACAGCTCGGCCTATCACGTGGGGCCTGGTGCTTTGCCGAAGGTGCTTTCGGCCGCATGCGTTTAGGGATGGGCAGAGGCAGGAACACCTTTGGGAGAAACACTTTTTTTTCAGTCCTAAAGACATGGAGAAAGGTGTTCTCTCTCTCTGGGATGCCCCAGGATGGCACAAATCTGGGTCCTGGATGGTCTCACGGGGTGTGGAACTTATGCTCCCCAGAGCTGCCCTCCCTGCGGACTTAGCGCCTCGTGAGGCCACACCACCCCCTCTGGCTTACGAGGCTGTGCTTTCTGTTCCATGCAGGGAAGTGCTTTCAAACACTTGATCCGGAATCCGGGCCTTTCCTAACTACTGTGCAGTGATACTGTTCCTCTTTGGAAGGTAGACGTTTTGCTGCTGTCCAGTATGATTCATTGGCCAAAATGTATCCACAAAGTGGGAAACTATAAACATACCATAAAGATGACCACCAGGGAGCCAGGGAGCCGCCATTTCTGTCTGTGGTCTCTGAACTCGCTTTGGCCTTGCTCAGGGAGAGAGCGACACATGTCACCCGCAGCGGCCAGGGACTCACGGAAGCAGATGTTCTGTACCTATGAGACAGAAATCTAATCCTAGGGAGGTGTCTGAAGAACTTCCAGGCACCTCCCTTAGTGAAAGTGTATGAGAGCAAAACACTAGAACTGATTCGCTCCTAAGAGTCAAACTGACTTGTAGAAACTCCCTTCCTCTTTCCAAAGCAATCTGTGGGGCTGAGCTCAATCACAATTGCTCTGGTCTTTGTTTCTGGGCAGTGACTCACAGACACCCCCCCCCCCCCAATTTCCACTCACTGAGAAGTAGTTTAAAAAGGCTGCAGCTAAAAGCAGACACTTACCATCACTAACAGTGGACGAAGATTCCAGGTGATGGCGGTGTGGGCACCTTTTTTTAAGACTTCTGTACTCGCCTGTTTTTTTTTTTTTTTTAAAACAAAGTGACCTGATAAAATGTTAAGGAAATGGGTCATGAGACCCCCCCATGGGGGTCTCAGGAAGAACCTCCGTGCGTGATGAGGCGTGAGCAAGAGGACCGTGAGGACCAGGAGTTAGAATTCCCTGGGGTTCTGCCAAGGCACACATTGCACACACTCACCTGGACTCGTTCCTGAGCCGTCCTCAGATGACCTGCCCAGGAGAACCCAAAAAAAGATGCTAGATCCGGATTTTCTCCAAACCCTGCATGGTTTTAATCCTGAATAGTAACTTATTATTTAAGTTAGGTGATGTTTGATTGAAAACACAAAATCCGCCTTTTGAAAGCTGAATTTCAAGACCCATGGAGGCTCCCCCTGCACCCCCGAACGCGGGGACATACATACTTGGAGGCAGACGAAACCCAGCTGGGAGCACGGGCTCCGCCACCTGGACAGCTGTGGGGGGTTCAGGGTCACTGCTGTCAGCTCTGCACCCTCAATGCCACTCACCCACGGGTTCTTCTGCTTGAAGGGAGACTGATCAGACTACAAAGCTAATTCAGAGGTGTCTTGAGGCTTAAGACAAGAATGTAAACGAAACGGTCAGCCCAGCGCGGTGGTTTGTAACAAACACTCCCAAAAAGTGCTAGGCTGTCAGTTGTTGCCAGTTAGTTTCCAGGGTTAGATCTGACAACAGAGGGTGCCAATTCCTCTATTTAAACTGATTAAAATATATAAGCTACCTAACACCAAAAAAAAAAAAAAAAAGAGGAACACAATTATCCTTAGAGGGAAACCTCAACATACAAACAGGATGTTAAAAAAAGTTCACTTGCATGGATTGCTGGGAAGACTGTTCCCTTAGCAGCAATGCTGCAAGAGCAGTTAGGGTCCCAGCAACTCACAAGACAGATTAACCCTTAATGACCCGAAATTTGGGATGCTTAGTCTGATAAAGTCACACGTGACAGTACTTTACTAGAAACAGTAGAAAATTAATAAATTAATAAATGAGATTAAAGTGTTTTCAAATCCTGGGGCTTGAAGGAAAGCCGACCTAAGTAGAGGCCCAGGGAGGAAGCTGATGGGGCCTCCGGATTTGGGAGGTGAGGGCATTCAAACAAACTGAGGCATTTTGCTTAGTGCATCCCCTCCTCGCTTGCTCTGTCCATCAGTCCTAAGTAGGATCTTCATGGCTTTTAGGCGGACACAAACCAGTTGGAGAAAAAGAGAGGTAACATGCTCCCTGCACCGACCGCACCAGGAATTGGGAAGAGTCAACGCGGACCACGGCTCCAAGCCTGCAGGGAGGGGGTCTCAGTTGCAGAGGAGGCTGTGGCCGGAAGGCCGAGATGGGCCAGGGGGCTGTGGCAGCAAGCACCTGCTCACGGGGGTGCGTAGGGTGATGATCGAGCGGGCATCCGCGGTTCTTGCTTCCTCATTAAAGGAAAGCCGTCCTTCCCTACAGATGTGAAGGCCTCCGCGGGGTCACAGTGCTATTTTACATCAGCCTGAATGAGGCTCTGTCCGGAGGCTTGGTGAACAGGTCGAGTGAGTACTTGGCAAGACAGGCAGTTATAAACTGAATCCAAAGCTGTTTATTGGATTACTTTAACGGCTATCTCCCTCCCTGTATTTTACAGCACGCTGGTTCAATGAAATGTTAATTAGGTGCTAAGTATAAAAAAAAAATCCTTGGTCAAATAACTTGGAAACCGGGAGGTGAGAAAGTTAAATCACATTACTCTGCTCTGGGACCTCAGAGCCTTAAATATGCTAATTTGCACTGTGAATTCTCATGAAGTGAATCTAGGAGGAGGCAAGTTTGCTAAACCCAAGTGACCATAAACCCTTCTTTGTTAGTGTTCTCCAAGGACAAGTGTCCTGGGGACCGTTTTTGGAAAAGCCCAGCTCCCCAAAGAGGGCAGTCTGCCCCCACTCTGGGAGACCCACAGCACAGCTCCACCCACCCCTGCTTTCCCAACGAGTGGACTTCGGCTCTGTGGACCTAATCCTCCCTGTGTTTGAGCCCATCATCTGCAATGCTGCGCCCATTTTAACCCAAAAATGTGGAAAGCCAAACAAATCACTGTGGACACAAAGGAAGCGTCAATAGCAGGATTTCAGGCACCTTTATTCATGGCAGATATTTCTGGTCAGGGAAGCTTGCATCTGAGATCTTTCCCTTACTTATGACAACTCCCACCGACACCAGGACGGCAAGTGGCCAGGTCCTACCTAGGCTCCAGAGCCTCGGGCTCACAGGGCTCCTCGGGGGACAGCGCCGCCTACTGGCCCACCAGAGAAGTCTCCGCAGCAGGGTAGTTAGCCGTGCTTAATCCACGTTATCTCAAGGAGAAACTCACTCCTTTATGTTACCTACATCATCTCTAAACAGGACACAAGATTTCTTCACCATATTACGTATGTGCAATACAAACACGATTGGGGATATAGGAAACTTCAAAAAACTCACTGTGTTCGCTCATTCAGGGCATCCTTCTAAGAAGCACTGTCCCCTTCCTTGACCTTCCCATTTTCCGAGGACAAGGTCCCCTGGCCCTGGCAATCGCACGGTTCTCCCGCTGGGCTCAGCACACAGCGCACTGCTTTTTTGAGTGGCAAAAGAGGATTATTATCCCTATCTTCTTTAATCAGTAATAAAATCACGTTCTCTAAGAATTTAGGTAAGAAACAGTCGAAAGAAAGAAGTCTTAAAAACCTGAGCCAATTACAAGACATTTAGCATTTTCTAACCAAGCAGCCGGCATGGACTGCACAGGCTGTGGGCTATTTTCCTGTTCTGTTCCTTTTCCCCAGCAGAAGCTCCCAGACTGGACGGCGAACGTGGCTGCAGAACCCCGCTGCGTTGTCTATGGTGGCGCTCGGAGGTGGACGGTCCCGGGGCCTAGGCGGGTATTCCAATCTCCTGCAAAAAAACTTCAACTAACGAGCGCCTAGGAACAGGAGGCGGTCGTGTCAATGCACACAGAAGCGGCAGTGGTCACTCGTCGGTGCTCCAGCCTCGGGCCTCAGAGACCCACCGCAGGACGCTGCGGGTCACTGCTGAGTTTTGGCAAGCGGGCAGTGCCAGAGATTTCCGAATCAACAACTTTTAGGTGTTTTTTTAACCAGGTGAAAAGTATCACCAGCATGCTACTTGGTGCTGGCTCAACACTCTAAAAATTAAAGAACCCCCAACCTGCCACGTCTTCCTTCACGAAATCTAACACAACTCAAGGGTCTACCAGATGTCTAATAAAAAATTACACAGCAACATTCATCAAACAGCAACTACTACAAAAGGAACGATAGGAAACAATGACCTCCCAAAATACACTAAGAAACTTGACAATTTTATGTAGGAACCGCCAAAGTTTTAGTGTTTAATATTTAACAGCACAACTGACCAAGGTCCAAGATGTGGAGTCACCATGTTCAAGAAACCGGGGAGGGGGAAGGATCACGCTACAGACTGACTACACAGCACGTGGGAAGAACGCACACTTGTAGGGCAGAAAACCCGTCTACACACAGCAGTTCCTTCAAAAAGCCGTTGGGTCTTCTCTCGGCTTGTGAAGTTGGTGTTCCGGACTTCAGGGGAATGAGCCGCCCACTGGAAAAGAAAAACCATCAAGACGTTATGCTCCTATAAGGACACAGCACACGGACACGTACCCCGTCAAACTGTACAAGTCCTCTCGAATCCTCTATGGAGCGAGATGTCGTCTTTGCGCGATGCCCCAGCAAAGATACTGCAACAGATTTAATTGGAAATCTTTATTTAAAAACTTCTGAATCTGTTCCCAGCTTTTCTTCCTCTGGATCAGCCCTGTCACTTGAAAAGTCTCCATCCTGCGGACCTCCATAGGATGTGGTCACTCACTGGATGGGACTTTTGACCGCCATGGGGCATGAGACCCAGAGAAGGGCAGGACACTTTCCAAATCATCGCTCTAAAGGAATAACGAGGCCAGTGCACACAGCGCAAGTATGTGATTTATTCACACAGCGAAATCAACCCGATCTCTGATTAAAACGACAGCCAATTTCGAAGTCTTTTAACTCCCCAGTTTCTCTCTTCTTGGACTTCAGAGTGACCTGTATGTCACAGCTACTGCTAATCTGGTTCAGCCAGGACATGCCCAGAACATTTAAAAAAGGAATCTGGTGCCTTTTACTGGATATTCTGCTTGGTCCTCTGGTTACCTAAAAATTCTCAGTAAACTTTATTTTTATTAGGAGTTAAAATGCTAAATACTGGATGAGAGAAAGGGGGAGTTTCAAAATGATCTCTGGGTTGCAGCAAGGTAACCAACGTACTCCTGAAAAAGCTTATTATAATCAAGAAACCCACTGTGGGGAGACTATGGCAGCCAACTGCATCTTGCTGTCTTGCTATGAGGCTATTGTTGATTATCCGTGTTTCCTGAGATATCTGTAACTACGCAGTGGGAACTAATGAACTTTTAAAGATTTTATTTACTAGAGAGGGAGAGAGAGAAAGAGAGAAGGGCAGAGGAAGAGGGGGAAGGGAGAAGCAGGGAGTCCCAGGTGGGGCAGAGATCCCAGGACCTGAGCTGAGATCATGACCTGAGCAGAACGAAGACACTTAACCGAGTCACCCAGGCGCCCCATACTGGGAATTCAAATCAACTCAACCATGAAGGCTTACTGTGGCCTAACCAGCTTCTTCCAAGTCATCATCAGGTGTTGTCCTAGACATTTATCTAGTAGATGGGAGAACCCTTAGAATTCAAGGCATTTATGGCAATGTGGGGCTTGGGTTACAAAAAAACAAGAAAATCTGCCAGTGGTATGAACTCGCAGGCCAACAAACACATTTCTTGGTATTTGGCTTCAATGATATAAATCAGTGATTATCTAATGTTAACCAATTATCTTAACTACTAAAGATATAGGTCTAATTCACAAAAACCTGGAAAATGAGAGATGCTTCCTAGGATCATGTCTGGGAACAGATCAAGAGAAAGCCTGGCCACATCAAAGTTCCAGCGATACGCCCCTCCCGACACCGCCGCTGCCCTCACCTTCAACTCTTTGGTGTGGCAGGGATCTTGTTTTCACCCTCCAGCTCCTCCACCCCGGCCTGTGTCATGAGGTCTGCAATGTTTTTCTCCAGGTCGTCAATGCGACTGCTCATGTCATCAAGTGGTGAAGTTAAAGGTCACACACACCACCAGCACCGCCCATCTCTCATCCTTTCCCTGCGGGGGCCCTGGACTCTATGGCCTGAAACACAACTGTTTCTGTGAAACTGCTTTTCCTATGGTCAGGGTTAAATTCTGGCGGTTATGAGCACCGGAGTCTGGGGCAAGGATCATGAGCCCGCCCGGCCCTCTCCTAGTCCCGGGGACCTGGGCAAGCTCTTCCACTTTTCTAAGCTGCCGTGTCTGCATCGGGTAAACAACGGGAACACTACAACCTCTTTATCAGGCTGCGGTGAGGCCCAGAGCAGAGATGCCCCACAAATGCTTAGCTTCCAGTCCGCTGTCACACTAGACGCTGCTGCTGGTAGACTGGCAGGGTCTGGCGGCCAGACATCCAGCTCAGCGGTATCCCCAGCTCCTGGCACAGAACTGCTCAGGAAAACTCCTTCCAAGCTCAGTTAGTAACAAAATTAAAAACAAATAAATGAATAAATAAATACAGATGGTAAATGACTGCCTGCTGCTGGCCTGAAACGAGGGCATTTATTCACACCCGCTACCGGACCGCAGGAGCCAAGGGCCCACAGACGCTGAACACACATACAAAGGATATTTCTTCCAATGATCTGGTCGGACATGGTCTGAAATTTATCTTGCATCTGTTGCAGGAGCGTCTGCACCTGCGAAACAGGAAGACAGCCCGCCTCGCGCTCACCCTGGGGCCCATGCTTGGGGTCGGCATGGGGGCCCTGGTCCCGTCCCTGCGGGGCCTCTGGGGGGCTCTGGGGGGCTCTGCGGCCTTCCGCAGCGGCTGTCCTTCCCCAGCCCCGCCCCCGTTCGGATCCCCCGCCCCCCGCGTGACCCCGGCCTGGCTGGCGAGACCCCTTCCCGTCGCGGCCGCCGCGCTTCACAGTTCGCTAGGTCTTCCGCGGAGGCCTCGGGGGGTGAGCGGGCCGGGGGGGGGGCCCGCAGGGTGGGGGCGGCGGCTCAGGTCCGGCGAGTGGGGCTGGGGGAAGGGTGCAGGTTGGGCTCCGGAGCCTCCGCGGGAGGAGCCGCTCGAAACCGGGCCTCTGGAGACCTGGCCCTTCGCGGCCGCCGAAGGGCACTCCGGCCTGCAGGTCCCTTACCACCGAGGTGAGATCCTGCACGGTCTTAGGGTCAGTCTCGGCCATCTCCCCGGTTCCCAGCTTGGCGGCGAAGTCCCAACCGTCACCTACACTTCCGTTTGTCCGCGCACACGCACCGCCCTCAGCGGCCTTCTATCGCGACAACGGAGGCCAGCTGCGGGACCGCGGGGCATTGTGGGAGTCGTAGTTCGCGGCACGCGCCGCACGAGCCTGCGTCCTCGCGTTTCCGTTTCGAGCGAGGCCCCGCCCCTCCCCTCCCGCCCGTCCTGGCCCTGCCCCCAGGAGGCCCCGCCCTAGCCCGCCCCTCTCTGGGCGGGGGCGGAGAAAAGAGGAACCGGCCCGCGCGGGGGAGGCGCACTTACTGGGCGCCTTGGAGGTTTGGCACCCCAGGCCTGGGTCACCCCCTGTTCTCCAAAAGAGACCCGCAAACCCCTAAGTAGGGAGAAGGGGATCGGATCACTGGAGGGGAGACTAAGGCCTGGTGGTGAGAGGCGCACCTACCGCGTGGCCAGGCGCCCAGCTGCAGGCCTGGTCACAACCCTGAGCCCAGTGTTGCTCCTTCTCCCCAGACAGACGAGTCGAGTGGAGGTGCCCGCGCAGTGGGGCAGGTGGTGTTCAACTATGACTTCAGTGTAGCATACGCTCTGGATGGTGTAGGAATCCTAAGTGTGCTTTCGTCAAGTCCGCACGTGTCAATCAGCCCCAGCTCAGAAACGCTGCCAGCCTCCAGGAAGCCCCTCAGCCCCTTTCCTATCACCGCCCCCCTCCCCCGCCCCAAACCACCCTCGAAGGTGACCGATGTCCTGAGTTTTAACACAATCGTTAGTGTTGCTGCGTTTCCACTTCGTGTAAGTGAACGAGACAGTAAGGCGTCCCTAGCATCCGCGTCTTTCATTCAGCCCATGTTCCATGGAAGGTTTCTGGTTTGGTCGAGCGGAGGTCAGCTGCAGGGTTCAGAGGCTGGATTTGGGTGTTTAAGCAGGGGGCTGCTGCCGATTAGGACCTCGAGCTGTGGGTGTGTGCATTGTGCCCCACACATTTAGGGTGCTGAGTGACTTCTCTGACTTCCACCACTAGATCCCCCTCTCCCCACCTCAGTGTGACAACCAAAGGTATCCCAAGATACTGCCCAGTGTCTCCAGGGCCGGAGTGGAGGGGACCAGCTGTTGAGAACCAGCAGCTTTAGAAGGATCTATGGACATTGCCTAGAATCCTGTCGACTGGGTCTTCAAGTATGAATTTATTTTCAACTGGAGCCTTGCTTGAGAATTTTCCTCTGTATATACTGACCTTGGCATTCGTTTCTTGGGGCAGCTATGACAAAGTACTACAAACTGGGTGGCTTCAGACAAGACATTTATATTCCTACAGTTCCGGAGACCAGGAGTCTGAAATCACGGGGCCAGCAGGCTTGGTTCCTTCTCGGGGCTGTGAGGGACAAATCTGTTCCATGCCTCTCTCCTAGCTTCTGGGGGCTGCTGGCAAAGCTTGTGGACGCACCCCAGCCCTCTCTGCCTCCATCTTCAAGTGGCCTATTCCCTGTGAGTATCTTTCTCTCCCTATAAGGTCACCAGTCGTATTTGGGACCCATACTACTCCAGTATGAGCTCCCCTTAACTTTTTATATCTCCAGAGACCCTGTTTCCAAGTAAGTTGCATTCCGAGGTACTAGGGGTTAGGATTTCAACACGTCTTTTTTTGGGGGAAGGGGCCCAATTTAACCCAAAGCAGTTGGTAAAGTAACTTTAATACTTTGATCTGTATCATACTTGGTGTTTTATAAAGTGTTTACATAAAGCTATGATGATTTCGCTCATGAGTAGCCAAGACTGGGTGGGATTTCGGCCTTCTTGCTATTTGGCCTGATCACTGGGACTCCCATACTCTGCTTAGAAGTCTGGACCCACACACCCTGGATTTGTAGCCAGATCTGGTTTATGGCTGTGAGCAACACAGAACACACATTGGCACTAGGACCTACAGTTTTGCTGTGTTTTAGGGTATGTGTGTCTCTGGCAGGATTCTTGAGTCCTTTTTATCCTGATTGCCAAGGTCTTGGCGCACCTGGTGACTTAGTGGGTTAAGCGTGTGCCTTGGACTCAGATCATGAGCTGGGGGTCCTGGGATGGAGCCCTAGGGCAGGCCCCCTACCCAGCGAGGATCCTGCTTCTCCCTCACCCTCTGTGCCCCTCCCCCTGCTCCTGTTCTCTCTCTCAAATAAATAAATAAAATCTTAAAAAAAAAAGTTCTTTGACACTGATTAGTGGAGGCCTCCCCCCCCCCCCCCAACACACACTTAAGCAGAAAGAGCATACTTTTTTTGTTTGGAGACCAAGTCTTTTAAACAGCTGCTTTACAGAGAAATGTCACTGATTTATAGTTGTGGCTGATATACTTACTTTGTAGGGCTGACACACTGAACTTACCTGAATATTGTTCAGTTAGCAAAACTATTGAATTATGTGTAAGGCACTAGCAATTAACCTTTAAAATTTCGGTTTTGGACAACACTTGTTTTTCAACCTTAGCATTTTTTCTTTTTTTTTTTTTTAAATCTAGATCAATTGTGTAACTGAAATAATTCCAGTTACCTCTTTCAGGACAGTGTGGTTTTTTTTTTTTTTTTTTTTTTTTTTTTTTTTTTTTTTTTTTTTTTTTTTTTTTTTTTTTTTTTTATTTTTTTATTTTTTATTTTTTTAAAGATTTTATTTATTTGACAGCGAGAAACACAGTGAGAGAGGGAACACAAGCAGGGGGAGCGAGAGAGGGAGAAGCAGGCTTCCCGCCGAGCAGGGAGCCCGACGCGGGACTCGATCCCGGGTCTCCGGGATCATGACCTGAGCCGAAAGCAGTGGCCTAACCAACTGAGCCACCCAGGCGTCCCTGGGACAGTGTGGTTTTGTGTGCGCTAAAGTGATACTTTCATACTGGCTCTTTGGATGCAGCTGGGCTGTCTCCGCGCCCCGCCTTCGGCAGCCCTGTGCGCAGGTGTAGTGGTGGGAGGGGCAGGGGGGCCGCATGTGCCCCGGGAGCAGAGAAGCAGCGGTCACCGCAGGTGCGCGGAGAACCTGTAACTCCTCTCTTCCTGGCCGTACCTCCACCAGCACCGCTGTGACCCGACACTGGTCTCAGCTGCCCTTCCCTTGCTGTGCTGGTCTCCGGCGGGATGCCGCTGGGGACCGGCGGCCCTGGCCACAGCCCCCAGCCTTCCGTGGACGGCCCAAACCTCCCCAGTCTTTCCAAAGCCAGTTTCATCCCTTCCGTCTCAGAGAATGACTTTAACTTCTGCTTTGCAGGGACAGTAGAGACTGTTGTCACCCAGGTCCTACCCTCTGTGTCTCCATAAAGACCAGCACCTGCGTGACTCTGGTCCTTGCTGCCTCCACACGGGGTGTCCTGCCTCCAGTGCAGGGCTGGGTCCTGGACCCTGGACCTCCCAACCCACTGCGGGAACGTGCCTCCTTCCACTTACTGGCCTCTTCCCCTGGACTCCTTCCTCTGGGCATCTACAAGTGGTAAAGGAAACAACACAAAAAAAACAAATAGAAAAAAAAAAAACCCTACCCCCGTAAGGTGACCCTGTGTGGTTCTGTGCTTCCACTCAATAGAGTGTGGAAAGGATTCTAGAAAGAGAAGATTCTGGCAAAAGAAGGTTCTATAAAGAGAAGGTTCTAGAAAGAGAAGGACCCGTCGCCTTCAGTTACTGGATCTGCGACCTTCCCTTCATGCAGTTTTGCTTGTTTGGTTTCTATCAAAAGGCATTTTGAAGATTCTGGACAGTATGAGGATGTGGCCTCACACTCGGGAGACTCACGTAAGAGGTTGTACTTCATTCCTCTTTGTGACAGATGCAGTGTCTCGGTTGGGTCTTACCGAGTCTGAGTCCTTGCCCGTCCTTGTTCATTTCTCCTTTTAACACAGGGCAGCCTCCTGCCCAGACCTTAGGTCGACATATTGTCTAACTAAAAGGTAATCAGTTTTTTGGTTTTCACTGTATTCATTTTACTTCTTAAAACCACTTTATTGAGGTATGAGTGCCATGTAAAGGGCTGTACACGAAATCATCACCATCAAGCTCATACACATACTCATCGCCTCCCAAAGTGTCCTCCTGTCCCTTTTATTATGAATGATTCCTCCTTTGTGTGGTAAGAACACTATATATAAGATCAGCAACTTTTAAGTACATAAGCCAGTACTGGTAGTGATAGGCACGGTTCTGTATAGGGACCTTCTGCATATCTGAAACTTTGTTCCCTTTGACCACCATCTCCCCATTTCCCCCACCCCCTGTCCCTGGCAAACTTCATTCTACTCTCTGCTGCTATGACATGGACTGTGTTAGATTCCACATGTAAGTGAGATCATTTATTGTTGTCTTTCCATGTCTGGCTAGTTTCATTGAGCATAATGCCCTCCAGGTCCCTCTGTGCAGTCACAAATGGCAAGACTTCCTTCTTTTCAAAGGCTGAATCACAGTCCGATGTGTAGGTTTACCACGTGATTTTTATCCGCTCATCCCTGGATGCACACCTAGCTTGTTTCCATGCCTGGCTGCTGGTGAGGAGTGCTGCAGTGAGGGCGGGAGCCCACTGATCTCTCCAAGATCCTATTTTCAACTTCTTTGGGTAAATAGTGGAGTTGCTGGACAACATATTCTAGTCTTCACTTTTGGAGTGCCTTCCCTCTGTGGGCAGGAGTGTTGATGGAGACTGTATGCCAGGCAGTCGGATCTGTGGCCCGTTGTTAAGATGCATTGGTGCTATAGGCTCTCCCCTGCACCACCCCCTTCTCTGTTCCTCGCTGTCCCCAGAATTTTCAGTAGTGCC
The DNA here is from genome assembly GCA_004023965.1 of Spilogale gracilis. Taxonomy (NCBI): domain Eukaryota; kingdom Metazoa; phylum Chordata; class Mammalia; order Carnivora; family Mephitidae; genus Spilogale; species Spilogale gracilis. The sequence goes on from PITA01006205.1 coordinate 70,131, forward strand.
GATCCCCCCGATGTTCTTGGCAGGACAGGACACAAGTGGGCAATGTCCTGTAAAGCTGGGGAAGCTGTGGGAGATCTCTCTGGGCTCTGAGCTGCGCTGCCTTGGAGGAGGGGTGAGGTGACACTCTTCTTACCTCTTCAGTGCGTCTGTCCTCTGGCTTTTTCACTGCATTGAACTACTTCATTTCCGGTGTGTTTCTGGGCTCCCCAAAACCATGTTCTCCTCTGTGGGTGGTTGTTAAAACTGGTGTTTCTGTAGTGCGGGGTGGGGTTGGGGTAGGGGAGGGACATATAGGGACTGGACCCTCCTATTCTGCCATTTTGCTTTGTATTGATTTGGATTGTTACTTTTAGCATACCCCAAGTGATACTGGCTTTTCATTTACGGTAGTAATATACGATTTTCTTTTCTTTAAAATATATTCATTTAAGCAAAAATGATAAATTTAAAACGATACAGTTGAAGCTGTCGTTGTAATTGGTAATACGGAGGCCCCGGAAGGACAGTTGAGAATTTCTCCGGGTGCTGGATATCTCTGGTGTACAGAAGAAGCCATTCAAGGCATTGGTCACCCTTCTGCAGGCACAGGGAGCGGACTGGGCAGGGTCTTCGGGATCCACCTGGTAGGGTGCAGGCCTTGCCGCGGAGCACAGGTAGGTCTCTGTCTGGGAGAGAGGTGTCGAGTTCTGGCAAGTGTCCTTTAGGAGCGCTTTCATCCTGGCACCCGTCCCCTTGGCTTGGACTCCCACGTGAGAAGCAGGTTTTGCTGTTCTTTCTGGAGTGTGCTCTGCCTAGCATCACTGCATTCTTTGTCTTGTGCACAAGAGCAGGGAAGGTCTCTTTGAGGCTGTGCTTACAAAAAGACAGAAACTTGCTTTTATGGAGAAGAATGGTGTGGTCAGCGGTGTCCCGACCCATCTTGAGTTGTTTCGCTTTTGCTTTTGATGTGTCAGCTTATGTTTCTCATGTTCATTTGTGGCAGTTTTCCAAATTAACCTCTCCCGTGCTTGGCTGCCAAGGAATCAGTTTCCCATTTATTTACCCCAAGTGGCAATCGCCTGGAGACAGATGCCTGGGGAGGAAGGAACTATTTCTGAGAGACTCCGATGTGTGGGTTCGATTTTCTTCTGCTTCACTTACGCTTTGGCGTCAGATTGTCTTCTCACTGTCAAGTTCGTGTGTTGTATGCACGACGGAACAACCTTGGGGGTTGGGGTAGAGTGCACAAGTCCCGGTGGGGAGTCACATGCACCCCTTCTAGGAGAGACCCAGCGTGAGACGGTTTTCATTCATGGGCCTCGTTGTCACATCGGTCCAGGGAAGATACTGGCTATTCCAATATTCCACGAATTATATATGTGATCTATGTAATGCATATTTATATTTCATATAAATCACATGCATTAATATGTAAAATGTTTTGTGCAAGACACTTACTAATGATTAGCACCTTTCCTCTCTTTTGTTAATGACTTCCCTGAAGTTATCTTGGTTTCTATATATTCCATTGTCTATCTATCATCTATCTATCATCTGTCTATCTACCCATTATCTATCAATCTATCATCTATCTATCTATCTATCTATCTATCTATCTATCTATCTCTTTCACATCAGAGAGCTCTGACTGTGATGAAGGAAGCAAGGGGAAGAGTTAATTATCAATCAAACTGTCACTTGCTTTCAGTCTTGGTCTTTCAACATTATAGACCAATCAGAGCCCCGTTTAAAAAAACATCTCTTCACTCTGTTGCTGTGTTGAAACGTCACTAAAGACAGTCCAGGACCAAGTACTTTCATTAAAAATCCCACATAACCTTTATTTAAATATTTCACAAACAAGTTACAAGTTTCTTTGCAACTACATGGTAAATCAAATGTTAATTTACAGCTCAGAAACTATAAATAATTCAGCAACCCAGTCCCAAAGGAACTGGATCCATAAAAGAATGAAATATTTTAAGATGATAAACTTTTATTCCTTTTGAGCATTTATGAAAAAATATCTACTTAAACTCTCTGAAACTTTTTTCGCTTTGGGGGGACAAATGACATTTGTCACCGAAACAGTGTTGATGTCCGCCTGACCTCACAGACTCTTTTTCAGATAGCCTTCACGCTCAACTCTTGAAAAGTCTCAGTCCATGTATATTGTAGATAAAGAATGGCTTTCTTGCTTTGCAAAGGAAAGGCTTTTTAAAAAGTAGCAGGGAATGGCAATTTTCAGCATGTACTCCCAGCGCCTCCAGGAACCACTTTCTCTGAGGCTTCATAGGTTCACGGTGACAGTTTTGTGGTCTTAATACACCCGTTGCTTCTCACCATATCCCCACCAGCTGACACTTGGGAGCCAAACAAAACGGTTCAAAGTCTTCTCAAGCTCAAGGACACTCCAACAACTAATGTTATGGTAGCGATGTTGTGTAAGTGACAGGAAGAGGTTTTCTCCTTTCTGAATTTGATGACTATCTAGATTATCTCCACATAGACAAAGTTCTTATCTGACGTCCTGGTTTACATGTTCACTCCCACCATTTTCTTCTGTTTCTACCTATTTTGCATGTGCTTTTATATAAAGGTCAGAACTACAGAATTTTTTTCAGTAGTGGGCTAATCCTCAGTGGTGGGAAACGTGATAAAGGTAATCACATCTGACTCAGCAAGAGAACAGTCAGTTGCTTTCGATGAACAATTATGAACATGTTTTACCACCAGGTTATGAGAAGTTCCCAATTTCAACAGCCAGATAAGGAGAGAAGATGGCACGCATCATCTTTGTGAAAAGTGGGACCAGATCGCTCATGGTGGTGGAGATGGCGATGATTTTATTGTTATTTCTTAGTGGTTCGACCCAGAAGGTAGTTCACTCTTTCTCAGGGCTCACCTTTCTGTTGGTGTGATTTACCTGTCGATTCACGCTTATAAACACTTTACACGAACACACTAAGGTGCAACATGGAAAGACTCAGAAGTGCTTGGAGATCCTGTCATTTGTGTGCGCCGAGCCCCGGGCAGGCTCCTGAAAGCCCCACACCGCTTCTCCCTAAGCTTTCCCTTCCAGGGGTTGGTTTGGCCGTGATGGGGTACCTGGGAGGTGTGGGGGGCCTGGAACCTAGCGGTGTCAACAGTTGAGGTGTAGCTTCTGGACTCACTAGCTTGGACGTTTGCGGCCAGGCAGGTTAGAGTTAAGGAGCGAAACTCATGGTACCTGCCTATTCGGGCTCCCACTCGGGCGAGAGCACTGCTAGCACACGTAGGCTAGATGCAGCAAGCACGTAGGCAGCAGTAGTCACGTAGGCAGCTTAACTATTATGGGGTCTTAATCTTACCTAGGGGCATGGTGCCCCTCTCTTGTTGTTTACCTCCTCGAAGAATTAGTGAAGTAGTCCAGGATGAACAAAGAGAATCAGCGTCATGGGACTTGGGCATGATCAGGGGCGTGCATAGAAGTCATGTAACCTTGTTATTGTCACCGTTCCTTGTTCGATTGAGCACACAGCCTACTATAAAAAGCTTTGTAACCCTTAATAAAATCGGCATTGCTTGGACATCATCCACTTTGTCCCTCCTGTCCCCTCTCTTTTGTTCTTTGTCTTGTCTTTGTCTTTGTTTTCCCATCTCCTTGCCCTCAGGTTCAGCTTACGTTGTCGCCGTCGCGCCGGCCGCGGCAGGAGGACACGAAAGTACTTTCGCACACCTGAGATACCTGAGTTGGTAGGCGTCCCTCATGCACCTGTACACAAGCCATGGGAGGAGAGGGAGGAGATACTGGAGAAGATGATCTTGTGCAGGAGACATTTCTGAAGTTTAGTATGAATCGAGAATGGTGTTAATGGTTCTTGACAGCTCTTAGAAGTGAGAAACAGTAGAAGGTCTGTTTACTCAGTTTGGACAGATAGTCCTGCGAATGGAGGCTTCAGACGAGGGTTTTCCCGTCTCAGACATTTTGTCTGGTTCAGCTGCACGATTGGGAGGAGCACTGTGATAAGCAGAAACGACAGAGCCCTGCGGCCAAACCACGTGGCTTCTGAGGTCACTTGCCTTGGGCAAGCCATGTGACCTTCCTGAGTGTCGACTTTCTTCATCTGTAAGTTGCACAAGAGGACAGTCCTTGCCTCATAGGGTTGTTGTAAGGGGTCAGTGAGTTAACAGGTGCATAAAGGTTTTTGCACAGTGTGAATGCATAAGGATCAATATGTGTAAACCATTATTATTATTATTAGCATTATTAATGCATTTTTTTTTTTTTTACCTTGTTCATACACCCCAGGAGAACTGTAGACTCTTTCCTTCAGAACCAACCTGGAGAGCTTCTGTGTGGGTCCGGCTGCACTAAACCCAGCATCGAACGCAGCCTTGTTAATCGTGGTGTAACTGCCGCCTAGTACGATCAAGACCCAGTGTATTTATTTTGGATGAAATACGATGTGATTTGTTGGCCAAAGTTTACTCCATCTATCAGACTGTTTAGAATCACATTTTGGAAATCTGGGATGTTATCGAAATTTCTTTTTTGTTGTTGTTATCAAAATTTCCAAAACCTGTCCTTGAGAATCAAAGTCCTGTCTGATACCCACCATGAAACCGAGCCAGATTTATTTTGCTGTCCCGTTCCGATTTGCCGGAGTTGGCTGAGGGTCACGGTGGGTACTTTCACCTGAAATGATGTGCGTTTGGAGGATGTGGCGGTATTGAAGGTCACTTTTTTCGAAATTGGAAAATGTGTGCATGTTTTTGCTAAAACAAGTTATCAGAAATAATCTCTCATATGTAAAATGGAAAGAAAAAGTAATTTTTCATCAACTCAGCTGGTTGATGTATTAATAGTGACGAAGGTGTGACTGCTCACTCAGTGGAAATAAAATCCTCACTTCTGTGCTCAGCAATTGAGAAAAGCAATTTCGGGCTCTTATTTGTTTTTTTGCCAATAACTTGGTTAAAAATAAAATCCATTGGTAATAATGAAATAATGCTTTGATTCTGCTTTTGCTTTCAATAAATAATGTAAATGTGTTCGAGCAAGTTAGGAAAAATTCTGCAGTTCAGGGAATGCCACCACTCTGGCTTCAAAGAATTGATCACTTTTTTTTTTTTTTTTTTTTTTTTAATGTGAAAGGATTAGCAAGAATCCCACAATAGCAATATCTCTGTTCTGATGAGAACTCTCTGGACGGGGAGCATCCTTAAGTAGGTGAAAATTACGGGATACACTGCTTACTAATGAAGCCTGTGCTTGTTCCTATTTTTCCATGTTCTAAGCTAAGTTAAGCTGGTGGCTTGATATGCAAAGTACAGGAGGGCGGAGGGAGGATTCTTGGATTTGTTGACTTGAGTGGATTGCCTACCTGACACCTGGATGTCTCCCTAGGGGTAGCTCAGGCTCACGAAGGAGGGTGAGTTTCCGACTGTTAGTTAGCCAGACTATGGGCGAAGCTGCCGAGCACCTAAAAAGTCAGAAGAGGAAATCTTGTAGTGTGTGAGTGTGCAGGTTCGGACCTCCCCCATCTCCTTATTCAAGAGAGATACACCCACGTTCTGGGAGTGTAGACCGATGCTTGTGACCGTGTGCCTTGCCGTCATTGACCTGAAGATGCTCTCACCCCTGAGTATAGCCATCGTCTTTGCCACCAATCGCAAAATGTTCCAGTTGTTCACATGGTGGACGAGACAGGTGCACAGCCCCAGCTGTGAGCGGGGGCTTCTGGCTTAGTAGATTCCCTTAACTAACAGGAGACGTAGGGGGACCCCCGATGACCAGTTCAAACGGTGAACTTGCACTAAGGCAAGACCTTGCATCGGCAACACGAGACACAACATAGAAATCAGAGAAGAGCTACTGTCCAGCCGTTTTAACCACCAATACCCATTTATTTTAATGGAAAAAAAATCTGCATACTATATGCTCCAAAAAGACTTACTATTGAAACAAATACAATATATGGAACTCTAGCTGCATAATTTCACTACAATAAAGACAACATGTGACTCCTACTTCCTATAGAAGGCGAACTGAAAGCACAGGTGGAAACAGAGATTGCATAAGAAAGCGTGGGTGTGTCGCGCACATGCGCGTGTGGTTAAAACCTTTAGTAAGCAACTGCATTGCATTATGCTAAGACACTTACCTTACCCTAGTGCGTGGCCAGCTCTAACAAAAAGCCACAGGCTTTCGCTAGCTTTATCTGATAGAAAAATTTGGTGTGAGCTTGGATGGTTCTTTACAGTTTATCAACAAGAAGATAATCTTACTACAAGCACGGACTTTCCTCTCACATGCTCACAGAATAAAAATCAATTTCTTTTCATACATAATGAGCATCTTTTATTTTCAGGTTTGCAAACAACGGTGGTCGATTCACACAAAAGGGTACTTTTAAAACTACCTGTATTTACTCTAGTTTATGCCTTTTATGTATATATGAAACAAATGTGTATGTGCATAAAGGGATGTCTATACATGTGGGCATGTATGTGTATACACGCGACCCCTCTCGGCCTCCTCTATGCTGATAGGGCCTCCACGATGACATCTGCAAATGTACAGACACCAGGGAGAGAGAGATTCTCCGCCACGATCCGCGTCCTCCTCTAAGAATCGGTGGGACTGGATTCAGGATGCCCACAAATGCAGGGAGACGCCCCTGGGAGAATATCTCAGCCCTTTTCTCGGCATCTGAGGGTCAAACTTGCTGCCTTGATCCTCACCGCTTTTGCTCAGGATCGTGGCGTGGGGTGGCAGTGAAAGTTCTTTGCAGTCCTCTACTAAAGGGAAAGGACTTGGGTCTCTGCTCTCCCTCTCTGCAGACCTGTCTGGCAGGGGGTGGCGGCACGCAGACCGCCGGGGACGGTGGAGAAGGGTCAGCTCTGTGGTCTGGGCGAGTGCCTCGCTGGGTGCCGCGGCCCTGGAGGGGACAGGTGCATCGTTTCTATCCTTTATCTGTATAACCTCTCAAGGAAGAATGACATATCAAAACTAGGCTCCTTTATACCGTTTTTCTCTATAAATACTGTGTATATACACATACAGGTACTCACACATATACAAATACGAACCCACAAAGCTGCGTGTGTGGCGCGCTGACTAGCGACATGGCAACACATCAGAAAAAGTAGTCATTGTCCCTGCTCCCAGAAGGTCAAGTTATACGCCGCGATCTTTAAACATTCAGGGAAAATTCAGAAGATTCCATTAATTAAAGGAGAAATGGTGAAGTACAGACCCAGCGAAATCGCAAAGAAAACAAAAATCGGGAACAATTGAGGCCTAGGTGTGAAGTTTGAGAGCTGTAAACCACAATCTTCAGATTTGGATTTTTTTTTTCTTTTTCCTGTTGCTATGGAAACTTGGCAGTCAAGCTTCAAATGTCAGGAGTTCTCACAGACCTGAATGGAAAAGATTCAGAGTTAAGTCAAGGAATAACACAACTTGGATTCAAAGCGTTTTAGCTAGGCACTAGCCAAGTGGCTGACACGCTGTGATAGACACGTTTATAAGCACTGGACTACCCGCGGGAACTTCCCCCCCTTCGGCATTCAAAGAGAGCGTGAATAGTTCTGCCGGTTCATGTCTTAAACAGCTGGATTGATCTGAAAAACTCACACCAACCTCCTCTCAGATGCACAGGGCCGACTGCGTCAGCGACCCCGAGCCCTGTCCCTTGCACAGTAGCCCAGAATGTGGCCGATTTGGGGGCAAGCTGACTTGGTGGCTGAGAGACTGGCTAGCATCCGGATATTATTTTTTTGGTCACAGGGAAGAGCAAGAGAGGTCTGGGTGGTTCTTCAGACAGCGTGTATGAGTTTCCCCCAGCTGCTGTAACAAACGGCCACAAGCTTAGTGGCTGGAAATAACAAAATGTATTCTCTTAAGAGTTCTGGAGGTTGGAAGTCCAAAAATGAGTCCTATGGAGGCTAGAATCGAGATGTTGGAGGAGTTGTGTTCCTTTTGGGGGCTCCAGCAGGGAAGCCACCTCTGTGCCTTTTCCAGCTTCCAGAAGCTGCCTGTACTTGGCCCATGACCCCTTCGTCCGCCTTCATGGCTTGGACTGACTCATCCAAGATTACTGAGGTCACCAGAACTGTGCTTATTCTCTAGGATGCACAGCAGTCCGGGGTCTCCCCTCTGCTGGATAATAGCATGAGTGGGGATTGCTCAGTTCCCTGCTGTTTTTGCTTAGTTATTATTGTATTTTGGTTTTATACAGGGAAAAGGTACCACGAAAACTTGTTTTATAATCAAAGAAATAAATGTGTGAAAGTCAACCTACCATGTAAGTGTAGTTTCTTCTGGAATGATCCGATGGCTAGACTATAATGGATTAACTCTGTAAAGCTCTTTTCAATCTAAAGCCTGCTGAAGGGCAGATCGGTGTGACAAAATCACCCACCTACTTTGTACTGCCTAGCTTTTAGAGGTTAATCCTCTCACTTATCTGTTTGGGAAATTAAAAGTAGTTTCTGGAAAATCAGATAAAAAGTCTTCATAATGTGACTCAAGTGTAAGCAACATGATACTGACAAGATTAAGGCTAAGGGTGATTTCTTGGCAGTTAGAAGTCTCTGGAACGCATTTAATTTCTTCTTTCCAGCTGTTTCACTGTCCTTGCCACCACTATCATAAACTCTGGTTACTCGGACTGCAGGGCTGGTGTCCTGCCACATTCAACCATATTTGAAGAAAGACTCGAATGTATTAAATGGCCTCATGAATTTTATTTAAACATTTCCTCCATCTGTTCTGTTTCTTAAATGCCACATATGAATGAAATAATGTAATACTATTTCACTTAGTGCTATCCTTGAGTTCCTTACCCTCTAGTTCCTTCCATGTCATTGCAAATGGCAGGATTTCATTCTTTTTTTATGGCCAGGTAGTATTCCATTGTCTATATATACCACATCTTATCTATTTATCTGTCAGTGGACATTTGGGCTCTTTCCATAGTTTAGCTATTGCGGACACGGCTGCTCTAAACACTGGGGTGAAGGTGCCCCTTTAGATCACTGTGTTTGTAGCTTTTGGGTAAATACCTAATTGTGGAATTGCTGGGTCATATTTGTAATTTTTTTAAAAAAGATTTTATTTATTTATTTGAAAGAGAGAAGCACAGCTAGAGAGCGAACACAAGCAGGGGGAGTGGGAGAGGGAGAAGCAGGCTTCCCGCCGAGCAGGGAGCCCGATGCGGGGCTCATTCCCAGGTCTCCGGGGTCATGACCTGAGCCGAAGGCAGTCGCTTAGCCAACTGAGCCACCCAGGCAACCCCATATTTGTAACTTTCTGAGGAACATCCATACTGTTTTCCAGAGTGGCTGCACCAGTTTGCATTCCCACCAACAGTAAAAGAGGGTTCCCCTTTCTCCACATCCTTGCCAACATCTTTTGTTTCTTGAGTCATTAATATTAGCCATTCTTACTGCTGTGAGGTGGCAGGTATCTCATTGTGGTTTTGATTTGTATTTCCCAATGATGAGGGATGTTGAGCATCTTTTCATGTGTCCGTTGGCCATCTGGATGTCTTCTTTGGAGAAATATCTGTTCATGTCTTCTGCCCATCTCTTGACTGGATTTTTTGGGGTTTTTTTGGCTGTTGAGTTGGATAACTTCTTTATAGATTTTGGATACTAGCCCTTTATCTGATCAGACATTTGCAAATACCTTCTCCCATTCCATAGGTGGCCTTTTAGTTTTGTTGACTATTTCCTTGGAAAGTTCTTTATCTTGATGAAGTCCCATTAGTTCATTTTTGCTCTGGTTTCTCTTGCCTTTGGAGATGTGTCTAAAGCCTTATGGAAAATCTGCAAATGTGCACTGACAGGAATGTAACCTCCGCCCATCTGTGAATTATACCAGCATTCCTAAACATGTCACCCAAAAAATGGTTCAGAGAAGAGCCAAAGAGTGAATCTTCAGCTCAGATCTCTCCTCTTCCAGCAGTGTTCCAGACCTTCAAGGTTACTGGGCCACTGTTCTCTTTGAGTCATGACAGACACCGAAGGGCTACTCCTAATTTGAGCTTTGGTTTCATGACCACCCCTCAACCCCCACCCCACAACCTTGAAAGCCCACATCCTCCCTAGGAGGTGGTCACCTTACATCAAGACCCACACATCTCCCCTCATCTCTTCTCTGACCCCAAGCCTAAGGTTCCTGATCAGGACATGGTTTTCTAATAGCAGGTTGAAGCAGATATCAAAGGAGAGCAGAACATGTCAGGCTCCTCTCCCTGGTTCCCCAAGCATATCTTAGGTTCTACACCAGTGCTGTGGAACCAGGACCTTTCCTAAATTCATAATAGCTGATGTTGAAACATTTCCTCTCAAAAGCGTGGGCAATGCTCCACAGAGACATGTACAACAGATGTTCATGGAAGCATTATTCATATAATCCCCAAACTGGAAAACAGCTTGAATATCCATCACCCAGTGAACGCATTTTTTAAAATGCAGTATATCCATACGGTGAAATACTACTCAGTAATGAAAAGGGAAAAACCACTGATAGATGCATCAACATCCATGGACCTCAGAAGCATTATGCCAAGTGAAAGACGTCCAGTGAAAATAACTACATATTTTATGATGCCATTCAAGTCAAATGTCCAGGTAAGGAATAACTTTAGACAGAGAGCAGATCAGAAATTGCTCAGGGCTGGGATAGGGCGAGGTCTGATTGTAAAGGGGCAAGGTTTTACTCAGTAATGGAAACGTCCTAAAGCTAGAGTTTGGTGCCATAGAACACTATACATTTACCAGAATCAGTAAAGTAGATAAATTCATTCTAGCAGGTAAATTTTATGTCATGTAAATTATGCCTCAATAAAGCTGCTAAAAAACATTTCCCAGTGTGGTGTTAATAACTTGAAATGATAATTTTGGTCACCGAGGAAAAAATAATTGACTGACTAAAACCTGCTCAATTAAAAAATTCTCCAATCCCTGTTCAAGCCTATTCAGACTGTAACATAAGTGATCCTACCTGTGAGGGCTGTTGGCTTGCTTACGTGAGACAGTCTATAATTCATGTAAAGCTCTGCACTTTCCATGTGCGTGGCACTTAGAAGCCCTAGGGGGTCAAATGTCATTATCTCTGCAGTTGCACCCCTTTCAAGGGGCCACAGAACGTTTGTAAAGCTTGACTCAGGACCATCTGCAGGCAGAGGGCAGCCTTCTCCCCGCCTTCTCCCTCCTCCAGCCCTGTCTCTGCCAGAACACATTTCACAACAGAAAGGAACAAAATGCTGATACACTCAACGGCACGGACTGTATGATTCCATGTACAGAAAATTCTAGAAAGGCAAGCAAGTAATCAGAGAAGGCAGATCAATGAGGGTCTGGATTCAGGGGAGGGAATCAGTAGCAAAGGCACACAAGGAAACTGCACCTTGATATTTGGTGTGGCTACAAAACTGTGTACCTTTACCAAAAATGCAGCCAACTGTAGCCTTAAAATGGGCAAGTTCTATGGAATCCAAATAATACCTTCACACAAAGCATTAGAATTAGAAGTATTTTCAGCGGCTGTTTTGTTCATCTTGGTCACGTCTTCAAACTTTCTCATTGTGATCGAGGTTACAATTCAATTCTCCCTCCTCGCCAGTGTAGAGACATTTAATTTTCATACTTGTTAATAGGGTTCACCTGATCTGTCTCTTTATGTTCTTGCTATTGCTGATTAATTAAGCCTAAAACAATGTTCAAGAAGGTTTCCAGATGATATTCTTCCCTGGAGTTGCCTGTGTCACATCACACAGAACCCTGCGAACCAGTCTCCCCATTCCCCCCCGACACAGCCTAATAGAGATGCCTGCTTCATGGAGAGAGAGGGTCCTAGGGGGTGCATAGCCCACCTTTCCAGTGTTAGCAACACAAACCTTCAACAACAAAATTGGCAGTAAAATTAATTCCATTTACATTTTTTATTACTTCCAATGTCATTAATTTTATTCCCCTTAGTTTCAGCCATCAGAGGAGGTGCAGACCCCTCATTTCACTTCACAGTTGCAGTAAAGCCTTCTGTGGTATCATAACAACCTGAAATGCTTTTATTACCCACGAGGAAGCAGTCTGATGGTGAATGCTGGCCTCATGCCGCTTGGGCACCTTGGGACCGCTCTGAGCATCTATGAAGTGGGATAACATCTCTGCACCAATGAAGAAAATAAAAAGGCCCTGGGACAACAGGGTATTTGGTTCATGCTAATCTACCTGGATCTCAATGTTATTTGAGGGCAGGAGAAAAAAATCCCCCCCCACCATGTATGATGTGATCACTATAGTTCTGAGAGCAAGTCTCCAAGAAGGGGTTTGCACACTTACCCTGTTAAAGGCCAGCTGAATAAATATTTCTGCAGGTCACACAGTCTCTGTGGTTCCTGCTCAATTCTGCTGTTGTAGTAGCAAGCAGGCGATTTAGAAACATGGCTGTGTTCCAATAAAACTTTATTTACAAAAACAGGAAGTGGGCTCTGTTTGACCCTTGGACAGTAGTTTGCCAATAATTCCTGGTTCCAAGAAGCCTCTTGAATGTTATTACCCTTGCCCTTTATAATCTAGTTTTGGTGCTTGTAGATCCTTTCACTCTCACCCCACCTTGCTTAGTGTTTTAGGCCAATTTTGGCTTCTTGTCTGTGAGATGTTAATAGCTACAGAAGTGGGTTGACCACTTTGAGTTCTGCTCTTACAAAAGAGTGTCTGAGCCATGGGATACCCACCGTTACTTATTCGTGCTGGCTCTCACCCAGTCCCTCACACGTCTTAATAAGTGCATCACTTGTTGGGAAGAACACCTCTGGCTAATATAATAAAACGAGAACCATTATATTTGGCAGGCCCTCATGTTCAAATGAACAATATTATATAGTCTTATTCCTCTGATACAGGGACAGATGGAGGTTCTTTCTGAAGTCAAGCTGGTGAATGCTAATACCTGTTCTTAACTCTTTTTTGGGCTGAACCTACTGGCTTGTGGTGAAAACATTGGAGGGTCAACCTAGTACATTTCTAGCTGTGACGGGAGATGCTGACCTCCTTTTTGAGGATGATTCAGATGTTACCTACAGGTGGTCTTACCTACAGCCGGTGAGCTGCGTGCTGCTACCTGGGAGGGCTGCTTTTGTGAGAACAAAAAGCACATTTTAATATCTCAACTAGAGTGTGCATGCATCTGCCTTTTCTCCATGATACTATTTTGCGTATAAAATGAACATAACGTTCTTTAGGAATTACCAGGTGATTCTGCCCTGCATTCCTTGTGATGCCAGTGATCAGCTGAGAGAGGGAAGTGGGCAATCTTTGGGTATCTGCTCACTACTGACCTCTGTAGGTCTCCAAAGTAGCGGGCCCAGGAAAAATCCCTGGTTGAGGAGAGGAAAATACTGCCGCATTATTTAATTTAATCTATACAAATAGGTTAAATCCTACTAATATTTAATATATAGATTGGTAGTAGCAGACATGCGTATTATTATTATTATTATTTTTTAAAGAGTTTATTTATTTGACAGAGAGAAACACAGCCAGAGAGGGAACACAAGCAGGGGAAGTGAGAGAGGGAGAAGCAGGCTTCCCGCCGAGCAGGGAGCCCGATGTGGGGCCCGATCCCGGGTCTCCGGGATCATGACCTGAGCGAAGGCAGTCGCCCAACCAACTGAGCCACCCAGGCACCCCATGCGTATTATTATTAAAAATACTGTGTAAATATAACACTGGGTCCACGTGCTGGAGGCCAGTGTCACCCGGGATGTGGGTTCCACAGGTCGGATGGGCCCAGAAATCTGGATTCCAACATCTAGAGGCAGGAAGTCTCCATCTTTGTTACGATTATTTTTTTTAGCTTAAAAACAAATAAGCTGTAATACGTAAAAATTACAACCTTCTCCCAGCATTGGGGAGGAGTGATTGCATCCTTTGAAAGAAAAGGAGAATTAAAAGAAGAGACTACAGAGTAGATGTTTTTACCTTCTCTCACAAGCACGAATAGGCTGAGAGATTCAGGTGTGTGGGTTGGGTTGTACACACAGGCTCTAAATTTGGACACAGAAGGCTGCCGAGCCAGGGCTGGGCTGAAAATAGCCCGCAAGAGAAATACGGGGTGTTAGGTTGCTCTGACATCAGAACAGACTGCTGTCCTCACAGGACAAGGGAGAAGAGATTTATGTTCCCAGTGAACAATGTGATTCAGTTCCAGTCTTTTAGCTGGCCCCCACCATTTCACCGAGCGATGTTTAGAATTTTTTTTTTTTATTGTTACTAAATTTTTTTTTTCCAGTGTTCCAAAAAATTTAGAAATTTTTAAATGCATCGGTGTGATCCAGGAGAGAATCATGCTGTTAAAACAGCCACCAGGAAATGGCCGCAGATGGTTCCTGGGCTGTGTTGGGTCTGAAGGAGACAATTCCCAACTCTCCCAAGAGGAGGGGCTGGCATTGAACCTGTGTCCTTTTTTTTTTTTTTTTTTTTTTTTAAAGATTTTATTTATTTGACAGAGAGAAACACAGCCAGAGAGGGAACACAAGCAGGGGGAGTGAGAGAGGGAGAAGCAGGGTTCCCGCCGAGCAGGGAGCCCAATGTGGGACTCGATCCCCTGTCGCCGGGATCATGACCTGAGCCGAAGGCAGTTGCCCAACCAACTGAGCCACCCAGGCGCCCCAAGGCTTTAATTTCTCCTCCCAGCCGGACCCCGGGCTAAAAGTGTGGCCCACGACCCAGAGGCCACTCCCACTTCTATCTTCTCCTTTTTCTTTTTGGTGGTGTCACTGTTCCCCTTTCCCGGATCCCCTGACTCTCTAGAATAGCTTTGGCCTTCTTATCCTCCTTCTTCCTCTTTTCCTTCTTGAGTTCTTGTCACTTTTATTCTCTCGCTGCCACTTTGGGGTTTTACCACTTTGGCCACGGGCCCTTGCCCTCTAACTAATTAACCTGAGAGAGCGTGCATGCATGAGCCAGGGGAGGGACGGGTGGGTGGGTTGGGGGACAGAGAGAAGCAGACTCCCAGCTGAGCACGGAGCTCAATGCAGGGCTTGATCTCACAACCCCGAGATCATGATCTGAGCTGAATTCCAGAGTCACACACTCAGCCACCTGAGCCACCAGGTGCCCCTTTCTTTGCGGTCTCTGGAGTCCACATATGCCTGCATCCAGGTGTCTGTGGGCTTGCCATGCCGACCCAGAAGGCCCTGCTTGATTATCAGCCTCTTCTGACTTGCCTTTGGACCTGAACTGCACTCCCGAGGGTTAGTGTCTCTCTCCACGATCACTCTCTCCATCTTGGCTACCATATTGTGGTCCCAGGTAGGGATGACTGCTGTGCTCATTAACGCAACAGCCACGCAGACTGCTTTCCCATTGGTGGTGATGGCCACCATCTCTGGAGTACTCTGATGCCATCCTCAAACCGGAGAAGCCCTGACAGCACGATCTTTGCCCCATAGCAGATTGTGGGCTC
Organism: Spilogale gracilis; assembly: GCA_004023965.1. Lineage (NCBI taxonomy): Eukaryota > Metazoa > Chordata > Mammalia > Carnivora > Mephitidae > Spilogale > Spilogale gracilis. Next base: position 85,573 of record PITA01006205.1, read on the forward strand.
TGTACCATCTTTCATCACCAGCCATTGATGAGAAGCTGGCAGCTTTTCCAAGGGGGGGACAGCTTGCTGCAGGTAAGTCTCATCCCTGTGGCTGTCATGCAGCCGCTGGGCATCGAGCATGTTGGGAACTGTCCCCAGGTGGTCCTTTCTGCTCATGACCCCAGAACGAACCCTCCTAAGTTCCTGCATCTGACCGCCAACTCCCAGTAATGAAGCATGGTGCACACACAGCGTCCGGGTATAGGTACTAGCTTCCCAATGCACTCCAAAGATTCCTAGTCTTCTTTCAGAATCATACGTGGTCATCTTGTTCTCGTAGATGGTCCGTGCTCAGAGTTGCCTCTTTCCCGCAGGAGTGTGTGTGGGCCCCTGGAATAAGGCACCTGTCGGAGTCCGTAGGGCACAAAGTTGGGGGCTCCCTTCAAGAATCATCTGGCTGATTCCGACACGCTCTTTGTCTGAACTCGGCTGGGATTTTAACAAGCGAGTGGCTCCTTCTCTGCACACAATTAAATAGCCACTCCCATTTTTCCTGTCCTCTGTCCTTGAAGGATCCATCAGATTCAGGCTACCACCTCCTGGGATGAGGGGTTGGTAGTACTTGTCACGATGAATGAAACACGTTCTGATATAGTCCCCAGTCTCCCAGTTCAGAGGATTTGAACCACAAGGAAGAGGTGCGCAGCGTGTTGTCCTTACATGTAGCTTATTAAAATCCTTGAGCACCAGGGGCCACCGAGATGTGTCCAACGAGCCACCTCAGGCTCAGGTGTGCTAAGAAATTCTTCAGCAGGTTGCATTTATGATGCATCCTCTTCTGGTGATGACTTCTGCTCCTTTTTCTTCAGGGAAATCAATACTTCCTGGTCCACCATGGTCAGCAAGCCTCCATTTAAAAAACTCGCCGGCAGCCCAGAATTCCTGAGAAGTGAGCAGCGCCCTGAAGAGCCTCGGTTCTTCAAAGCGATGTCATCGAGGGTCAGGCTTTGATGTTGTGTGACTGGGTTTATGAGGGCTGATGTGTGAGTGGCCACTCCATTACCGTCTCTCTCTCGGTGCACACATACGTTCGTGTGCACACACGCACACGGATACGTGCACCACACGCTGCTTTCTTTATAATTCCCCAAGAAGTACTGTCCTCTAGATGACCCACGCTCTGTTCTGCGTGAGTTCCAGCGACTCCTAGAAACCACACCGAGTGGGGGGTTGCGGTCTGCCTAGCATTGACTTGAGAAGCTGGTGGAAAAGATTCCAGATATTTGTTTACGGCAAAGCACTGATCAAGGAAGGGCCCTGTGAGTAATCCTCATGTGCCTACTGATGGGGGAATGCATGGTGTTCACATGTCAGACACCCTCTAGCACTTAAAATGAATGGACCGGAGCCGGGGTAACCTTTGGCTCTTGGGCTAGAGTATGTTCATGTGGCTGTCGAGCTCAGAATGGTCTCACACATTTACAGAGTGGTAAAAAAACAAACAAACAAACAAAAGACAGAAACAACACAGGAGCAATAAAAAGGAAAATGTGACAAAGCTGATATGGCCCACAGAGCCCAAAGTATTTGCTGCCCAGCCCTTTACAGAAGTTTGCCAAGTCCCCAAATTAGAATAACCTAGAAGAACCTTGGAAATGCAGTGTGGGGAGGAAGAAAAAGCAAGTTCCCGAACATCATGCTCAGCATAACATGAATTACGTAGAGTTTGAAAAACTGCACAAAACAGAACTGTAAGCCGTGTGTGTGTGTGTGTGTGTGTGTGTGTGTGTGTGTGTGTAGTAAACATAAAAGGTAACATCTGGATACAGTCTAAGTCATGACAGGATTTTCTCTGGGGAAAGAGAAAAGGAAAGAGAAAGAAAAAAAGAAAGAAAGAAAAGAGGAAAGAGAGGAATGTATTTTCTTCCATCCATCCTTCCTTCTTTCCACTTATCCACCGTCCATCCCTCCATCCTTCCATTCATCCATCATCACCCCACCTATCCACTCACCCACCCAAAGAGACATTTGTCGCTGTAGATGGCGACCCAGAGGCTGGCCCGGCACAGAGCTTTAAACACAGTAAACGTCTGATGTTGGGATGCGTGATTTCCTGTTCACCCAACTTACCACAGTCACCAGGAGCTAATGACTTCTGTTCCTTTTTGTCCTCGTCATCAATTTCTCAAGTTCTCAGTTCACACTTACACTGATAACCTTCTCAAAACATAAATACCAAAGCCCGAGAGGATGCGAATGGCATTACCTACATGTAAGTAATTGCTAAGGTTAATGTTGGGCTAGTACTCCATGCATAGTTAATATCTGATACATACATCAATTTATTTTAGGCTCACGTTCATATTACTCAGCCCAACAATTCATTTGTTTAAAATAATGCTTCATTACAGCCATTACTACCGGTCAGCGGGAAAAAAAAAATGTGTGATGATAATGCATCTCTTTCTTTTCCTACGGCCAAGCCCCCCTCCCCGAACTCTCACGATTGTTCTTAAAAGGCGGACTACCCACTGTAACCTTGCTAGAGAGTCTTCTGCACGATGCAGAGGGAAACGAGGCCCTGGGAGAGCAGCTGCCTGACATGGCACGTTCTTATTAGCCTGAATTCAGTGGCATCGGCAGGACGTTTTCTCATCACCTAATCTGTGACATTGCAAAGAATGTCTTTGCACAGTTCCTCAGACTGGCTGGTGGCAGTGGGGACGTGACGATGCCTTCCAACTGGAGTTGGAACTCTTTTACACGTTAACACGTTCTATTACACAGACATAAAGCCGGAGTGAATGCGTCGTCTGGGATGAACTGTTTGGAAAGCTATACGGAAAACAGGGGCCGCGGTCAAGTCAGGCCCTCGCACTCGCACAGGCGTCAGAGCCGGGCTACTTACAAGCCAGACTGAAGAGGGAGGCGAGTAGGACTGAGGTCGTGCTGAAATGTGGGGCCCACGCCGCGTTGCAGTCCACTCTGGAGTTCTTGCAGGAGCAGACCTGCACCCTGAGGTCCGTGATGTTCGTCATGGGTGGTTTCCCTGAATCTGTCACCATGATGGGCAGGTGGTAGTTGGCTTTGTTCAGGTTTTGAAGAAGGCTTACCAGGGCGTGTGTATCTGGGGGAGACAGCAAGGACCTTCGTGAGAGATGGTTAGACTCTCCCACAGAAGAGGTGAGGTTCTGGTGAGGAAAAGCGCACCAATCAGGCATTGCGTGTTGGGCACGTTTAGACTTAAATTCATTAAGAATTCAAATTCAGCTCCTCAGTTGCATTAGCCGCACGTCAAGTGTCCAGCAACCGCATGTGGCCAGTGACTGTGGCCTCAGATGGTGCCGGATAGAACATTCTACAGCCAAGGAGTCCTGTGATTCAGTGCTGTGACGACCTATTTCCAGGGGACCCCGTTTTGTGATGCCTACTAAGAACTCCTCCCTGCAGATTTATGACACCAATAAAGCCATCTTTGCCAAGATCACATCCACATCTAGAAAAACTGATTAAAAACACATTCTCCCGTTGTCACAGTGTGCACCTTAAACATATACAATTTTTACTTGTCAACCATACTTCAATGAAGCTGGAAAAAGGCAAAACACGGGAAAAAAATGAAATGATCGGCTCAGAGCATTTTGATTTGGGAATTCAAATAAAAATAATCAAAATAAATTCTTACACCAAGAGGAAAAAAGCCAAATACTCCAAAGCCAGCCACTCACTCTGTATGTGGGCGGGGCCCGGGGGTGTGGCCGCGGGGACAGGGTCTGTGGTCTACAGCTTTATGGGGCCTCAGCCACAGCTCTGGATCTGGGTGGCAATGTGCAGCAGCACCCCCACAGGGATGCTGAACTTCCGGCCCTTGTTCAGCGCCAGGACCTGCTGTGAGCCCTGCCTTGGGCAGCGCGCAGAGTAAGCACCCCGCCCGGCCACTGTGGTTAGCCTCGGACTACTCTGTTCAGTAACTCAGTTGACTAGGGATTTTTTTGGTTGTTGTTGCTGGAAAGAGACAGAGAGTGGACTGGCGTGAGTGCACGCTAGCATGCAGGCGGGGAGAGGGGCAGAGGGAGGAGAACCTCAAGCAGATTCTGCACTGAGTGTGGAGCCCGACATGGGGTTCAATCTCACGCCCTTGAGATCGCCACCTGAGCCCAACTGACTGAGCCAGCCAGGTGCCCCCCCCCAACCTTTCTGGGCATGAGCAGTGCTAGGTATTAAAAAAACGAAAAGGAGGGGCACCTGGGTGGCTCAGTTGGTTAAGTGACTGCCTTCGGCTCAGGTCATGATCCTGGAGACCCGGGATCGAGTCCCACATTGGGCTCCGTGCTCGGCGGGAAGCCTGCTTCTCCCTCTCTCACTCCCCCTGTTTGTGTTCCCTTCTTAGCTGTGTTTCTCTCTGTCAAATAAATAAATAAAATCTTAAAAAAAAATAAAAGGAAAACTGGGACCAGGAAAAGAGCTGAGAAGTCCTCTATCTCTTAAATAAAACCATGAATAAAACAGACATGGAAACAGAAACAGGTAAAGCGTTGTCCTGACCAGAAAGAAGCAACGCGTCACCCCAGCTGCGTGGTGGGTTCACGCAAGGAACAATCTTCCCATCTCCCTCACGTGGATGAGAAGCTCGAGTACAAAAGTTCCGGCTGGAACTTTCTGGAAAGAGCTAGTGGTGGTTATTCCAATCCGCTATAGCCACAGAAACTAGCAAAGGAAGCAGTAACCCCTCGAACAGGAGGAGGGCTGTTTTAATTAAAAGTAATCAGTGTAACAGAACTCATTCTTTAAAAAGCAATAAAATAGGCAAACAGGCGAATGGAATCAATAACAAGAGGAAGGCACTAATAAAATGAGATATGTGATAAGACCATTCAAAACATATGAGATTTTTTAATAGAAAATTTTATGCACAATTGTACAGCCTATTTTCAAGACCTAATGAAATGCGTAATTCCCGACCCCTCTCAAAAAGTCTACTGCTGGTAGATGCGGAGGGTACCCATGCTGGGGCAGTTGCAGAGGAAGTCTGCTCCTGGAGAAAGAATATGCATCCAACACATGGCTTCTGGTTTCCAACTTTATTGCAAAACAAGGTGAACTTAGTAGTGAGTTCACATTTGCCACAGGGAAGGAGGCAGGTGCTCACGGACGTAGGGAGGCTGCCTAGGTCAGCACCCAGGTAAACAGTGGGCCAAGTTTTGAATTTCACCTTTCTGCATGGAAAGGCTGGTAGAAAGGGACCTGGCTTGCGAGTCTCCTCGGTGAGGGACAGGACCGATGGGCGACGATGTCATAGTTGAATGTCAAAGCCACGGTTGTCGCAAAGACAGAGCTCGTGGTGAGGAGGTCTGCCACGCTTTGTGCAAGATGGAGGCTTAGAGGCTAAGACTCTACCAAGATTGTTCTATCAGGGCTGCCTATTTCTTACGCTGAGAATATGCATACTGAGAACCTGCATGCGAAGAGGCCAGGACGCTGGCCTCTGCAGGCTGGAGACTGGGTGGGTGGACGGCACAGGGCGTGCGGTACAGAGCGCTGAGTATATAGGGCAGGACGGAGGGTGGAGGAGAGGAGGGAGGAGGAGGGAGGAGCAGCGTGGGAAAGGAAGGCCGGCCAGGGAAACGAGGCTTCAAAGCTAGAGGAGCAGCTAGATACGTGTAACCGACTTACTGTTGATCTTAGAGACCTTCCAGACTTTATCGGGAACAGCTTGCTTGTGGATCTCAAATTTGAAAGGGTCTGTATTTGGGTGAAGATCCTTATCTGATGCTCCCAAAATCACAACGCTGAGGTTTTTGGCATCATCGCAGACTTCGGCGGCTGTGGGGTAAATGGAGGGGGCGTTGTCGTTGACGTCCTCCAGGGTGATCAGCAGAGTTCCGGTCCCGGTAGCGGGAGGGTTGCCTGCGGGGAAGGAGGGAGAGGTTAGCGGGCTGCTGGGCCCAGGCCAGAGAAGTTGGCCACGGGGCTTTCCTCCAGCACACTGGGCACCTTTATTATTTTTAATGGGTTTCAAATAGGACTGACCGAATAGCTCACACATCTGCATAAAATCTACTGGCCTAAAGGCCTTTTCTCATATACAACATTTTTGGTATAAATTCTTTAGCCTTTACCCTTAGAATGTGATGCTTCTAGCACGCCAGCCATTGTAACACGCTGAAAGCAGAGAATGGATATGACAGACAGGACCTTTTCTCACTTAGCAAATGAAACCTTTTATCTAAATAGCCAGGTATTCATAGCTGTCGACGGTACGAGGAATGGGGGCCCCACGACAGAGACCGGGTTTTGCATGTATGAAACAGCTCTGGGTAGATGACTGCAGAGAGCGAGCCAGCTAATCCGGGTTTTCCTTTGCTGGGGGAGTGGGTCCAGGAGGGCATCTGGTGCCCTGTGGGGGGGAGAGCTGGCCTGTGGCATAGGACAGATGTAGAAAGGGGGTTTAGTTACAGAAACAAAATCGCTAGTTGGCTATTAGGGCAGCTGAAGCAATCATAGTATAATCTTTGGGCCTCATTTCTCAGGCCTTGTGTTTTCAATATTTCGGTTCCTGCCATGTTTTTTATCTTTGGGATCATGATTTTTAAAAAGGTCCTTCTAACCCCTGAAGTGATGCTGCCTTTCACTTAAAGAAAATGGCGTTTCATTTCTAAGAGGCTCAGAGTGAGTTTATTTACCTTTCCCTAAATTTATTTTTAATCATCTAGACACATCAGAGGTTTTCTCTTGGGACCGAACACTCATTAGCAGTTCCTCATTTCTGTGAGAAAAGTTAGATCCAAATTCGCAGGTCACAAATTGTCAGCAGACAGATTTGCCCTATTCCAGAAGGACTCGACACGTGGTATATGGTGAGTGCTGTGAATTGTGTAAGACTGATGATTCACAGAACTGTACCCCTGAAGCAAATAACACATTATATGTTTTTTAAAAAAAGAAGAAACACACGTGGTATTGGCAGATGTTGGGCACTGGAGGCAGGGAGACCAACAACAGATTGAGGCACTATGTGGGCAGTTTGAATAAGAAAGAAATGTCTTGTCTTGGTGATCAGGCTCTCAGATGAGGCTGCTGGGGGGAAAACCCCCCAAAAGCGGAGGGTAGTAGGGAGTGGAAAGACATTTCAGCTCCGACCCTGCTAACAGCCCCTCTGATTCAGTGCCCTCCCGTCTAGAAGCATAAAGAGTTTAGGAGATGCGCCGGCACTGGGTAGTGACTGAGGACTGGTCTGCATCGATGCTTTGAAAGGGTCCTCGCCAGTCAGCGTACCCAACACGACAGGGCAGGAGGGCAGGGGCTGGAGGCCTGGAAAACCCGAGTTGAAAGCACAGCAGGTGGTTTGCAGAAGACAGAGGGAACACGAATTGGAAGAGGAGGCAATGAACAGCCACGAAATGTGTCCTGATGCCTCAAAGGAGAAGGGGTAAAGAGAAGCCACGGGATCTGGCAAGAAAAAGGGGACTGGTGCCTTCTCTATGAGAGGCGTCAACTAATGGGGAGGAAACCAGCTTGAAGGAAGCTAAGCAGGGAGTCATGAAGAAGTGAGAAGAGACCTTTCTTAGCCCTGCTGGTGGAACCTGAAATATATCAACACCCAATGACAGTTTCAGTGTAAACCTTCCAATAAATATCTGTTAATGGCGAAACACCAACATCATTCACCAGAAGAGGGATGGCAATTTCTTTTTTTTTTTTTTTTAATAGAAATGTATTTTTTTTTAAAGATTTTATTTATTTGACAGAGAGAAACACAGCCAGAGAGGGAACACAAGCAGGAGGAGTGAGAGAGGGAGAAGCAGGCTTCCTGCCGAGAAGGAAGCCTAATATGGGACTCGATCCCGGGTCTCCGGGATCATGACCTGAGCCGAAGGCAGTCGCTTAACCAACTGAGCCACCCAGGCGTCCCGAGGGATGGCAATTTCTGATGGTGGCACGTCAAAAATCCACTTTTGCGGGAGCAAGAACTCAAAAGAAATGCATAATTACTTTGAGGTTGTTTTTTTTACTGTCAGCTTTAGTCATTTGGTTGAATTTCTTTACTGAAAAATTCTTTTTCTTTTTTTATTGAATAACTGAATATTAGAGGAATCCATTATATTTTCTCACTCTGAATACATTATGAAGTGCCAACATTTGGTAGAATGGATGGGAAGGCATTATAAGCATCTGAAATATGGCCCTACAAATCGGACTTTCGTGAACTTAATTATACTACTGTCTTCGTTTCCCCTGTGTGTTATTCCCAGATGAGGCTGGTGATTTTTTTTTCCAAAGTCAAGGAAAATGAGCTTGGTTTTTTCATTGATAAGGTGAAGACTGCATTCATCATTTAGATATTTTACACACACACACACACACACACACACACACACACACACCACACACACTTTATACCTTATTAGTAAGAGACACAACTAAAAACATAGTGGAATCCTAATTAAAAAAATGTAATTAGACATAGAAAAAGACTAGAAAGAAATATACTGAAGCCTAAATGGTGATCATCTCTCCAGGTAATTAACATTAATAATAACTTTTCTTCTGTCAATTTTCTTTATAATAACCATGACCATTATAAGAATCAGAAACAGAAACATAAGTTCAAAAGTTATACAGGGATTTAAAAATATTTCCCCGATTCTACTTTCTTTTCTCTCACCCTTTTGTTTTTACGATGAACTGATACTTGGTGAATTTACAGGGTTGTGCTTATAACTATCACCTAATTTCAGAAGCTTTCTTCCATCACCCCAGAAAAGAAACCCTGGGCCCATTTATACTGACTCTTCATACCTACACCCAGCTCTAGGCAACTGCTGGTACTTTCTCTCTCTACAGATTTGTGTTTTCTGGAAGTTTCTATAAATGAAATCAGAGAGTACGTGACCTTTCGTGTCTGGCTTCTTTCACTTGACATCACGTTTCTGAGGTTTAGCCCTGCTGTTGCGTGAATCCCTTCTTTCCTTTTTATGGCTGAATGATACTGCATTCGAGAGCCAGACAATGTTTTGATGGATATATGGGTGGTTTCCACTTTTTTTGTCTGATGAGGTGAGGCTACTGTGAACCTCTGTGTGGAAGACCATGTCTTCACATGCTGCAGTTCTCCAGATGCATGCTCTCAAGAGAGTCCCCCCAGAGGAGTGGGGTCCCTGGTCTCAGCACCTTCATATAGGCTGGCTTTGTATGCACAGAGCATTTGGGATCTGAGCAAGAACTTTCAGAGCTGACTCTGTGAAGTACAGGGAAGTAGGAGATTTTTCTAATCACTGGTCCCACACTGGTCTCAATTGCCTGAGCTGGGTCTAGTTCAAGTGGTTTTATATGGGGAATAGGAAAGGTAGTTTGCCTACATGAGGAAGAAAATGCGGGAAAAGAAAATGTAGGAAAGGGGATAGGAAGCATTCCTCAGCCCCCTAGGCTCTGAGCATCAGGGCTGTTCTCCAGCCTGGTATGAAACAGACAATCAGTGGGTTTTTGAATTCATTTAGGTTGACTTGAAAAAGCTAATGATAAATTGTGTCATATTTCTCTAAGCTTCCATCTCCATCGTGCTTCTATTCTGAGGGGAAGTAGTGACCCTGTCTATATTCCAGTCCTCCCTTGTCCCACCTGGGGGAGGAAAAAAGGGTGTATAGGATAGGATCTGTGGAACTGGGGCTCAGGGCAGGGAACCCATACCAGGGACAAGGAGAGAGACCTCAGCTGATGTCTCAAGGAAACCTGAGAACTCCATTTTGGGAGGAAAATCAGGAGGATGGGTTGATCTAATAGGACTTTAGATGTGGGTTCCTGAGAAGAATGTGGGCACCCCGGCTGATTTCTGAGGTTTCTTTGTAGGGGTAAGAGGTGTGAGTACAACCCTCCCCTTCACCCCCAAATCCCTCCACTAACCAGCTGTGAGCAAAGAAATACCACATCTTTTACTTCCTATGAACAGACTTCTAATCATCTGCACCTTTGCTTAAAAGTGAGAGTGAACTGAACCAGGGTTCTTCTAGATAAGCTGATCCTTGTATTGTTGTGTTCCGTCCATGTTATCTTTTCTTTGGCTTTTGGTTTCAGTATTTACCAGTATGTTTTGGCCTGTGCCCCATAAGCCAAGAATCTCGTTGCTTTTAAATTCATGAGCATTAGAGAAATTGCTTTGTTAACGGAGAGCTTGCGAATTTCATTGTACATTAAAGAACATTTAATAGTAAACCATCTCAGAACCCGGCCAGAAAATAGATTTGCAAAATATCATGCCAGGTTTCCACGGGTAATACTTAATGAGGAACCAAGGCAATTATTCATGTAATTCAAACTTGAACATTCTTTCAGAAGAGACTGTAATCTGAAGTCTGAACTGTTTTTAAAAAATTCAACATTTTGGCTTTTTTGTTTCCACTTCACTGACTGCAGCAAAAAGGAAAAAAAGAAAAAAAGGCTAGGCCTTGCGTGAGGCTCGAGGGCGCGGGTGCCGTGGGGACGTGGGAGCAGGGCTGGGAGGACCTGACTCAGAAGGCCCAGAGGACCGTGGAGTGGGAGCAGGATCCATGGTATAGGAGCATCGCAGGGAGGACAAGTTTAGAAATTCAGTCTGTAACACAGTTCAAGTCAGTTGGCTTAACTCTTTGTTGGGTGTTTATGAGATGTTGGGAACTTTGCATCCCTGATTTCTAGAAACTGAGGCGGAGGGAGCGTAAGTCTCGCACCTGTGTTGGTCCAGGGAGGCTGGGGAGCTGGCTCATGTCCAGATAGAGCAGAGTGCGGGGCTGTCATGTGCTGTCGACAAATGACTCAGGGTGCAGTCTCTCAATTACAAGATCTCAAGAGTTTTTTATTGGGTTATTTTGTCAGTGACAAAATTGAAGCGCGTATTTTCAACGTGATTGATATTTTACTGGTACTTGAAGTAACAAGGAATGATGGCTGGGTCTTCAATTTATTTCTCTTCCTCAATTACTATAACAGCTGAGATAAGGGGGGTTAAACTGGCTTAATTGGTTTGCCATCATAACTAATGGCTTGATTTTATCCAAACTAGCATAGTTTAAGTAGAATTAATCTAAATGATCTTACTGCATCCTGGACACACTCTAGATCATGGTGGATCCATAGAAAGAGAAAGGCCATGGATCTAGGCATCTGTTTGAAGTTCAGGTTCCCCCCCCATCCCTGGTTTGGGGCTCTTGGTTTTTGGTAGGGATTTCACAATGGGGCTGAACAACATTTCCCCCCCTTTTAATCAATCTAACTGTACTTTGCACAGTATTTCAATTTTGAGTCAACTGGCATTATTAGAACATCTATTACACAGGGGACTGAGGGAAAAGGCAGGTTGGGACATGATCTATCTTAGTCTATGAAAAGTCATTATCTCAGAGTATTCCATTTTAATCTTATAGCTGTTCTGCCTGGTTCTATATCAGTGTCTTCTTGGGAACCCACATCACATTTCTCAGTGGCAGACTCAAATATACTTTATAGAAGTTGCTAAGTCATGAGAACGTGCAGCCGAATTTAGTGATCATTGGGCTTGTTTTTATGCTATCTTTTCCTATTCTTCAAAATGAAAATAGATAGGGAAGGGGCCACTTTGATAATCATAGCAGGGCTTAATATGGATGCTGAAGATAGTGTGGGCTTCCTGGCTCCAACTATCTCATATGCACTGAACTCCAGGAAGAACTAGGATAGATTTTTCTCCCTTTTTCCTTTCAACTCTCTGCAAAGCATGGGTGCTGGGAGCGAGGGCACCTGGACTCGACAGAAGCAAAATATTTGTCTTTAGTGTTTTGAGTCACAACTTAGATCTTCTCTGAAGGCACAAGAGCCATAAATAATAATTATGGAATGTACAATTTCAGAACAGAGACGGAGGGGGGTGTGTGAAAGCTGAGCTTGTAGGTAAGAAGAAGGCAGAAGGGCCAGCCTAATGGAATTAGGTTGGAATAGACGGTGAGGGGGGTATCAGCAGCCGGCTCTGCCTTTCTTGCCCATGACTATCCCCTGTGGGATTCCAGAACTCTTAGGAGAAAATGCCTGTGACAGTTTTCAGCCCACATAAGACAGTGAGACTAACATTTGACCTTTCTGGTGATTACCTGAGCAGGAGCGACGATCACACAGCTATTGGCCCAGTGCTAATTGTGCTGTTTGCCCCGTTGTCAGGACATCCCCAAAGGGATTCCGTCTTACTGCTTTCTGGAATGTTCTCTCTCCATCTTGGTATTTTCCTTAACAGTTATTATTACCACCCCTCCTTTTAAAGACAGTCTAACAATTATGTGTTCATTGAAGTCTTTAACAGAAGAGTTCCCATGCTCTGAAGGCACTATCTTAACCTTTTCAGAAAATCTGGACCACATAAGGTAAATGATGATATTCATCTCCAAAGATAAAATGCTTGCCAAAACGAAAGGTCATACCTTATTAGTCTATAGGATTAAATGCTTCATTCTTCCAATCATTTAACTACAGCTACTTCTGTTTTTAGCAAAACAGAAGCCTTTCAGTTTTAATGGAACCGCACTGTTCGGAGCTTTGTAACTCATTACAATTGTAAATAGTTTATGAAAAGTGCCTTGTACATCTTTGACTGCTTCGGGTTACAATCTCGCCTCTCTTCGGAGGGAGGGAATATGGTGCCTTTCGTCCACAAATTGTCTAAACCTGGGCACTGTCAGTATTACCATGATGCATGATTCCAGAATCTATATAGACTGGCTTTGGGGCCCCAAGCAAATTGGTCCAAAGAATTTTGTTTCTATAACCACAGAACAGATTTGCAGCCTTGCTCTGACTGTCGTTTTATATTCCACCATCCTGATCTCACAGTCTCTAGTCTCTAAGAGGTACCTAAAAGAAAATTCTCTTTTGGTGCTGCCTGGCCATCGTTCTCAACTGGATAAGCAGAGCTGTGTGTAGAAAAATAAGATGGTAGTTCTTCTGCCTTTTGCAAAGCATTGTCGGGGGCCTGAGAATGTGAGCTTTGCTTTGTTTCCTCTGCAGGCAAACTGCCTCTCACGTTTCCTGGCAGTGTCAGCCCGCCAGCAGCTGAGACTGTCCTTCCTTAAGAATGGTAGGATGTCAAAAACCTATCTGTAGCGTACACAGGTACCTGGAGAATATATGAATGGTTACAGCCCTCCCGGGGAAGGTACAGTAGACCAGGTACACCCTCTCTGTGTACTTGTGTGTTTTTCATTTAGTTTTTGTTGCAACAAGGAAACACTCATGTTTCTGTAAATATACAGCTTGAGGAGTTTTCACAGTCTGAACCTACAAATGTAGTCCTATATTAGAGGGTCAAGAAACACATTCACTGGGGAATCTAGTGGTGGTGATGAGTTTTGCTTATGTTTGAGCTTTATATAGATGGAACCATTCATGCGGTCTTCTGACCTGGCCTTTTTGGTTCAATATTATGTTTCCGAGATTCATCCATGTTGCTGTGAAGAGTTGCAGATCATTTATTCTCAGTGTCATACACTCAATTGTGTGAACGATCCACAATTGACTTATCCCACTCTTTTGGGGCATTTGAATATTTTTCCAGTTTGGGGGCTATTATGAATAGTGCTGTTATTCGCATTCAGACACACGTGCTCTGGTGAATACACAGCCACAATTCTGTTGGATAATATTCAGGTGTGTAATTCCTGGATCATAGGATGAACAAATATTCAGCCTCAGTGCATACTTTCAGTCTCTAATGTGATTGTCCCAGCTTACCCTTCTACCTGCTAGATAGGAGGCTTCCAATTATTTTATATCCTTGCCAACTCTTGATATATTTCATCTGACCAGTTCAACTATTTTGTGGGTATGTCACAGTGCTGCTGCATTTCATTGTATTTTCTGGATTAATTTGTATTTTAATTTATAGCTATGTAAATTGATCTTTGTTTCTTTGATTAATGAAGTGGTACATCTCTTCTGTGTTATTGGCATTTGTTGTAAAGTACTTGTCCAAGTTCCTCCCCCATTTTGCTTTGGGTTGTGTCTTTTGCTTACAGACTGTAGGATTTCTTTGTATCATAAAGATCTTCTACGTTGTGGGTTACCTTTTTGTTTTCTTAATGATATCATCTGATGAGCTGAACTTCTTAATTTTAACATAATCTACCACTTTGTCCCCTTTTTGTGGTGAATACATCTGTGTCTTGCTTGCAAAATCTTTGCCTCTGTCAAAGACACCAATACGTTTCATATGTTTTTCTCTATAAGATGTATTATTTTACTTTTCATATTTTGGCCCATAATATACTTAGAATTGATTATTGTATATTGTATATGATGTAAGAGAAGGGACAGGATATATTTTTTTCATATGCATATTCCATTAACCCAGCACTTTTATTACAGAGATCATGCTTTCTTGTATGTAACCACCATGTCCTGGTCACAAATGGGGACCGCGTGTATTGGTATATCTACTTCATTGGTCAGTTTTTTTCTGTCTTTGTGCAAACAGCACATAATTTTATTTACTGTTTTTTTTTCTAATAGGTCAGTACATATAATAGTGCAATTCTTCCAAATTATTCTTTAAGACTGCCTTGGCTATTTTGAGCCCCTTCTATTTCCATATGAATTTTACAATCTACTTCTTCACCTCAAAATAGAGACCTGGGATTCTGCTTGGTGTCACATTAAATAAATCCTTTATGTCAGTTTGGGGAGAATTCACATTTCAGTAGCACTTCCAATCCATGAACGTGGTATATCTTGCTATTTAATAGGATTAAAACTTCTCTTAGCAGTGATCTGTAGTTTTCAATAGAGACACTTCTTGCTGTGTTCTCATATGGCAGGAGGGGAAGAGGTGCTCTTTAGGGTCTCTTTTATAAGAGTACTCGTCCCACTTATAAAGGCTTCTATCTGCATGACCCAAGCACCTCCCAAAGGCCCTACCTCAAAATGATGTCACACTAGGGATTAGGTTTCCACATATGAATTCTGGGGGGATACAAACATTCAGACTATAGCACCAGCCATCCCATCCTCTACCACTTTGTACCTTTAAAATCTGGCAAGTGTCTTAAAGAGAGAACGGTTGTATATTTAAGGTACATTTGCTTCCTCTGTTAGGTCCTTGTTTCTGTGAGACTCCAGGAGATTTCACTCTGTCCTTTAAAGGGTATTTCTCCATGGGGGAAAAGCGTCCTCAGGTTTTCACTTTGGCACACCAATTCCACGTGACTGTTACAAGCATTGCTGGTTTATTTCCCTTTATCTTGGGCCCCCTGCCTGGGTCAAGCCTGACCCTCACCCAGAATCAGAAAAGGTCCCCAGAGAGAAGAAATGGCTGGCTGCCTTACAATTTTTTTTTATTGTTACTTAAAAATTTTTTTCCCCAGTGTTCCAAGATTCATTCCCCATTCAATTTTTTAAGAAGGCTTATTTCCTCTTTGATATGTCCATTGATAGAGGCTTCCTGGCTTCTGTGGCTCTCTGATACCTTTAAAATTAAAGACTTTTGAAATCTATCCTGATTTTCCTAGTTTTTGCAGTGGGGACAATAATCTACTACATCCTATCTGGATGTATCCTATCTGGAAGATATACAGACATATCTTTTATCAACATGTTTTGATATGAATTACTAAGTGACTCCTTGTTTGGAGAAAATCATTTTATTTTGCTTAAGTTTTCCTAGTGTTACGTGACCAAAAAAAAATCCACTTTCTTACATCCCATCAAATACATTGAATTTTCATAAATTAAATAAAATCAAATGCTTCATTTGTCTAAAATTAAGACATCAGTTATACTATTAACTTTGCTCTAATAGGTACATGTTGCTTTTTCCTGGTTCAACATAATACCTAGAGATAAATTTTTAGTGAGACAAAAAGGCTTTTAAACAAAAGTTCCTTTGATTTATGAGGTCTTTTTAAATTTATCCTCTTTTTACTCTAAGTCTTTTGGGCCTTGTTCAAAATTATCATCTTTAATGATGGTTGTGTATATTAATGCCAACCTGTTTTCTATTTATCATTACATCTTCAGGGACATTTTGTCCTTTTGGAAACATCTGTGACACCAGATTTTGAATTTACTTGTTTGATATTAGTATTAAAAGAGTTAGACAAGAAGAAGATTTCACACTACATTTTTCTTAGGACCATTCTTGGCCCCATTTTTTCCTTTCTATAACCCCCCACTGGGGTAAAATTACTCTTTATTGAACATTTAATATGGCCTTTGATGGTGAGTGTAGAGGACACGACCCTTCCGTTTCTCCTTTCTCACAACAACCTAATTCTTCTTCTTCTTTTTTTTTTTTAAGATTTTATTTATTTATTTGACAGAGAGAGAGATCACAAGTAGGCAGAGAGGCAGAGAGAGAGGAGGAGGAAGCAGGATCCCTGCTGAGCAGAGAACCTGATGCGGGCCTCTATCCCAGGACCCTGAGACCATGACCCAAGCCGAAGGCAGGGGCTTTAACCCGCTGAGCCACCCAGGTACCCTCACAACAACCTTTTTTTTTTTTTATTGTTACTTAAATTTTTTTTTTCCAGTGCTCCAAGATTCATTCCCCACTCCCCGCACCCAGTGCTCCATGCTTTAGGTGTCCCCAGTACCCACCACCAGGCTCTCCCATCCCTCCATCCCCCTCCCTCCAAGTCCCTCAGATTGTTTCTGTGTCCAAAGTCTCTGTTGTTTCGTTTCTCTCCCTGGATTACCCTAGTTCCCATTTACTTTCCTTCTCCCACTGTCCTCCAGGTTACCCCTCATGCACTGCAAGCAAGTGAAACCATGCGATACTTGACTTTCTCTTCTTGGCTTATTTCACTCAGCATAATCTCTTCCAGTCCAGTCCATGTTGCTACAAAAGTTGGATATTCATCCTTTCTGATGGA
>PITA01006206.1:0-102304 GCA_004023965.1 Spilogale gracilis
ATTGTGTCTGCAGCAAGACTGAGATCAATTGCCGGCGGCCGGACGATGGGAACCTCTTCCCCCTCCTGGAAGGGCAGGATTCAGGGAACAGCAATGGGAATGCCAGCATCAACATCACGGACATCTCAAGGAATATCACTTCCATGTAAGTCGGGCGGCCGCTCCCCAGCCCGCCTCCCCTCTCGCTCCGCGTCTCCCTCTCGTCCGCCTGCGGCCGGGAGCCGGCCCTCCGCCCGCCCTCCCAGGCTCGCCGCTGCCCGCCGCCCGCCGGGCGCGCGTCAGGCTCGCCGTGGCTCGGGAGATGCTCTCGGGCTGCGTAATCCAGGTGATCCGGCCCTAGCAGGCGGGAGCCGGAGCCGCGTGGGTGCCTCTCCCCGCAGGGGACCCCAGCTGGCCCGGGGAGTGCGGGGCCCAGCTCCCGCCCCCGCCCCCACCCCCGCCCGCCGGGGCTCGTCGCGAGTGTGCGAGTCGGGTTCTTTGCCCCCCACCAAATAGCAACAGTTTGGCCACGCTCAAGTGGGATAAAGTAGACGAGGTTCGATCCCCGGCAGCGGCGGAGGCAGTGACAGCGGCGGCGCTTAGCCAGGAGAGAAGGTGACAGGGATTGCTCTCGATCTAGCCGATATCTTTAACTATTTCCTTTTGGAAACAGCAAAACACGCTGACAAGTAAACAAGTTGGGAGCTGGCTGCTTGCGGGGAGACTTTGGACATGTCGAGGCCGTCATGGACGCCTACCTCTTCCCTTTCTTTCTCGCCCGCCCTCTCCAACCCCATTTTGGGCATTTCCGAGACACCCCCCGCCTTTCCCACCCTCATCTGCATCTGGGCGCCTACAGATCCCGTCCTTGTGAGCTTTGATAACTGCGCCGGTAATTCCGAGTCAGGATGGAGAAGGGAACCAGAAGGGACTTGCGGGTTTGGGGATGGGGGTTATATGATCTTGCAGATCTGTTTATTTTAAAAAAATTTTTTGGACAATCCAACTCGGACTGGCCGTTTCCTGGGTTCTGCCCCGTTTGAGTGAGACCTGTGGTGGCCTGCATTCCCTCATTCCCCTTGGGTAAGGATGGGGAATAGGATCATGGTTCAGGAGACAGAAGAGCTCAGCCGGGATCCAGGGCGGCTGCCCATCTTTCCTTCCATTGACCTCAGGGCCAGGTGACCCCCAACCCCCGTGCCCCCCATTCTGAAATCCAGAGAAAGGTGTGGACCATCCTGGGGTTGTTCAGGGGATAGCTCTTTTATCCCCCTGCCAAGGTCCGCACCCCTTGGGGAGCCTCAAAGCGGGTAGGATGTCCAGAGAGAGGGGCTTGCCCTGAAGTCCGGCTGGGGTCTGAGGAAGGCCTTTGGGGGGACGCAAGCCCTGCCGAAGCTGCCCCTGGCGCCGTTCTCCCAGGCAGCAGCCCTCCCTTTCCCTCAGCAGTGAGGAGGGGGGCAGGTTGGGAGGAATTGCAGTTCTGCTCTCGAAAGCCCGCCAGCCCTCTTGGCTTCATGGAGAGAGTGCTCGCCTCCCAGCAGCTAACAGTCTGAGGAAGTGTACACCCAGGGGATGTCTTGGACTCCTGGCCCTGGAGACCAGCTTGACCTATATGTGGGCTCTGCCAGTCACTCCCCTACCACCTGCAGCCTGTGGGCCTGAGATGAGCAGATGAACAGCAGAGGGGGGAGCCAGAGGTTGGCAGGGGTGGACTGGATGGATGGAAGTCTGCCTCTCAGGGCCCTGCAGGCCATCGCATTCCAGGGCTCCTGAGGATGGTGGGAGGGTCAGGAGTGCCATCCTCAGGGAAACTCTGGCTTGGAGGTGCACCATTGGGCTGTGTGTGCTTGTGTGTGTGTGTGTGTGTGTGTGTGTGTGTGTGTGTGTGGTGAGTTGGGTGAGGAGGGGAGAGAGCTTAGCAGTGGGTCCAGGGGCTCAGGAGCTGGATTTGGAGATATCTAGGGAGATTGGGGGGCTAAAGGTTTGAGAGCAGGTCCCTGGCGTCACTCTCTGGGAGCTGGTGAGCCTCATTCAGCCTGTTCTCTGCTCCCAGGATGTGTGTGTCTGTAGGAAGCCAGTGGGAGGCAGGGATGGCCACAATCACGTAGACTCTCTGTAGCCAGGCAGCGGTCGCTCCTCTGAAAACCGTGCTTGGGGAAGCAGTTTGATAGAGGAGAGTTGGGTTGCTCTTTCCAGACCAAGGGTCCAAGATGGAGGTACTGAAATGTAGGTGATGGGAGGGGATGGTGTGGTCTCTTGCCCCCTTTGCCTTTGGAGGACCCCAGTGGGACAAATGCGAGGACAGTGAGCAGGGACTGGATTGGGAGACTGTGTGTCCCCCTCCGTATTTCAGGGCTCAGGCTCTTTGGCAAGCAGGCAGGACTCCTTTCCTTACATCCACCCCAACACCTAAGAGCTGGGGACCTGGATTCCCACAGGAACTGCGTGGATTGGCAGGTGGGGTAGGAGGGTCAGAGGTCATGATCTGATGACCCTTCCTCACCCCATCTTCTCCCCAGTGCCCTGTTAGATCGAGATCTATGGCTGGTATTGACAGAGCCTCGGGAAGGGCCTGGCCTTCTGGCCCAGAGGCAGAGGACTGTAGAGAGGGAGGGGAATTGCGCTCATCCTGGGAAGTAGATGTCGCCCGTTCCTCTTTCACTCAAGGGAATGGAGACTCAGGGTGGCGAAGTAACTTGTGCCAGGGTCCATAGCCCCAGTGGTGAGCTGGGCTTAGGTCTTGGTCTATCCAACACCAAGGCCTGGGCCCCCATTTTGCAGGGTGCCTGTGGAAACAGGCTGGGAGGAGGGCCTGGATGGCGGGCAGGAGGAGGGCATGGGAGGTGGCCTGACTTTAGCATGACCTGGGAAGGGGACTTGAGCTACAGCCCAGACTTTGCTGGAGGAAAGAGTGTTCCCCATATCTCTGTTGCTTTCAGAGATGGGGTGTTCAGGGGTGCTCCAGCCTTCCATCAGCCTGAAGCTCTTGCGAGTGTGTGCCTAAGGGTACAGCTTGGGCAGACTCTTGGGAAGGGTCTGGGGTAAAGCTGTGTTTCCATCAGGCCTTGCTAAGGGAACTGGGGGAGGTCTGGGCGGGGGGCTGGCCTCCACACATACCCTCTTGTTTGTGGAGCTGTAGAGCTCTGAGGCCCCTCCCTGGGTGCTTAACTGATTATACCTGACTTTTAAGATGGACAAGAGACTCCCCGTGGTCTTTCTGTTGGAGTCGTGTGTGGAGTGGCTCTCGGGTCCCCACTGGAGGCTGCCTGAGGGAGGCTGTGATGGGGAGGCAGTTGCCCACCGTAGCAGGAGAGAATCAACAGCAAGTCATCAGAGCAGAAATGTGGGTCTCACCCCCCCCCAAAGGACTCTCCTTCTGGGCCTCTTTCTGTCCAGGAGGCCAGCTCCTCTGCAGTGGCATCTCCTGGCCCACAGTACCCTTACCTAGAAGGGGCCACGGGCTGCCATGCCCAGCCAGGCTCTGTCGTCACAAAGGCGGAGGGTGGAGGCTGGGAGTTGCATCCTGGGTCTAGGTCAGGCCTGCTTGAGGCTGAGCCAGAATGGTGCCTCCTTTAGCTCCCAGAAGATCAAGACAGGGGAGATGGCTCAAGGGAACCAGTGTTCCTGGGGCTGGCTACCTAGATTTCAAAGACCACTGAGCTCTTGACTGGGACCCTGAGCCTCCAACGGGGTCTCTGTGGAAGCCTCCACAGGATCCCTGGTGTTTGCAACTCTCTGGTCCCTTTATGTCCCCGGTCTTGCCTTCAGGCCCTTGCTTGGCTGGGTGAAGGATCATTTGGGCTTTGGCTGCTGTATTGGTTCCTTGATTCTCAGCCTTTCTAAGGATCCACGGGAGCACCAGCCTTGACAATTACCTGTGGAACCTGGGATGCAGGTAATGGTGTGAGGCAGGCCCCAAGGGCATCATGGAGCTCAGCCAGGCAATGAGCCTAGTCTGAGGCAGGTAGGCTGAGATGGGAGGCCTTTGTGGTGAGATTTGGAAGGGAGACAGGTTGCAGTTCTGGGGAATGAGGTTCTCCTGGAATGAAAGCTGGGGCCCCAGGGCTCCAGAGGCCCAGGCCCTCCTTGGCTCCAGAGTCCTCAAACCCCCAAGCCCAGGTCAGTTTCGCCAGGCACACTCCGGGGCCCAGGGCATCATCTCTGCAGCTCCAGGGACCTGAGCACATGGCAACTTTGGGTAAAGGCAACCCAACCTGGCCCTCACTTTGAGAGCGCTTGGGTACTGGTCCCTGGAGGACTCGTCCTGGTATCTGGGAGGCAGCTCAGGGTCCTGCACGGGGCCAACCAGCCTCCTGCCTGGCTGAAGAGGAGTGCGCTGTGTGAAGAAGAGGGTTTCTGATGCCCGCTCCCTTGGGTTGCTCTGTGCCCTTGGCCTGCCTGTCCCTGCCTGCTGCCTCCTCCTCTCCCCTGACTAAAAGGGTCCTTAGCCCAGCTGGCTCTTGGGTAGGAGTGTGGGTGGGCTGTGACCTTCCCTCGGGATGACCTTGCCAGGATTGTGGCATCCCATCCAGTGGCTTATTCTGGGATCACAGACACTGTCTCTGGCCTCCCTTCGGGGTGTCCCGTTGACCACAGGAGGGTAGGAACAGAGAAAGGGACAAGACACATGGATTCCTCCCCTGACTCTGCCCCTAACCCGCTGTGAGCTGTAGGAGGTGTCTGTAGCTTTTTTGAGCCTGTAAATTCAACGATAAATTGAGGCCATGGGGCTGTGTCCTTTCCAGCTGGGACCGATGCCATCCCAGGGTGCAGGGAGCACCCCATGGAGACCCTGTGAGACTCCTTCTAAGGGCACTGGCTTTGGGACTGGTGCTGACTCTTGCGATGCCACCAGGAAGAGGACAGGTGTGCTCCCTCTCTGGCCAGTGGCCACTGGCTGTTTTCCCCTTATTCCTTCCCTTCCCACCTCTACTGAGCTTTGGGTCACCCAGAAAGTGCCACACAGTTTGGAGTCAAGGGCCCAGACCAAATGTCACACTTAGGAATGCGCCGGGACCTACTGGACATCTAGCTTCGTGTGGCTCTCTGTACTCTACCCTGCACTCAAGGCAGGCAGGAGACATCCCTCCGCAAAGTTTCGATGCCTTGCTCCAGCAGGGACCTCCACTGAATGGGAGAGGAACATGCTAGAACTTCCATTTCAAGTTATTCCTGTCTAGAAAAGGGACTGTTTAGCATGTGGAAGATGTACAAGCATATAACTTAATAAATAGAGGAGTGTTCAGGGGTTACAGGATAACATTCTTATTGATCATCATAAAGGCTTGGTGCCCACTCTTGTGATTGGAAGGGCCTGAATTTGGGAGGGAGCTGGCTTGATCGTAGGAGAGGTGACTCTGAGGACTGGGCTCCCTCTCTTGGCTCTGTTCTGGGGGTAGGGGTTGATTGATGGGCATGGGGAGCAGTGGAAAAGAGAGGAGGAATCAGGCAGGGTGGTGGAGGGGAATCTCAGCCGAGGACCAGGATTCCTGAGGTCTCCTAGTCCCTGAGGGCCAGGCCAGTTCTCAAAGGACTGTACCCCTCAGGTCCTGCTTTTTGTTTCTATCTAGCCAAATCTTTACCTCCTGAAAACCTGGCATTTCTTTCGAAATTCCAGTTTACAGAGGTTGGGCTAATTTTTGCCACACCTACTTGAAGTATATAAGTGGGGATGATTCGTCCCATTTTACTAATGAACAAAATAAAGAAAGGGTTGAGTTGCGTGTCTCCCAAAAGGAAAGCTCTAGAAGTCTTGTGGCTCCTTCCGTGGCACTCCTCTCACGGCTTCTGTGGTTCCGTTTGGCTGTGAGCCTGCAGCTAGACACTCTAAGGCATCATTTTCATCCATAAAGTTCTCTTTCTCCCAGGGGGCAATGTTATGGGAATGGCCCATCTGGGAGGGATTGGAGGATGGCTGAGAGTCCTGGCAGTTGGGTCTGAGCATGGCCTGAGTGGAGGCCACCCTTGATCCCCCAGAGCTGGTGCTGGCTGAGACATCCTCTCAAGTCACCTGTCATCCGTCCCCGGGGCCTCATTGCCTCCACTTGGGGAAACACACACTCCTGGGGACCAGCCATGTTGGCTGCTCCTCTTTGATGGGTTGCCTCTCCAGGGATGAGAACTCTAGCGAAGCTCAGTGCCCAGTGGAGCCCTGGGAAGCCCCATGAGGATCCTCCATTTTCTGCCTTCACCCTGTGTGCAGTGCTCACCAGAACTCAGGGCTGGGAGGGACTGCTGCAGGTGTCCCCTCCCTCCTGCTCCACGCAAGGGGTCTGTGAGAGGCCCAGACAGGGCAGCGACTCACTTGGGGATGGAGGGTTGCCGGAAGGCCTCTTCCCAGGTGGTGGGGCGGGCAGCACCCTCTTCTGCTCTGCCCTGGCACCCGTCCTGGGCGCTCCATCAAAGCCCGAGACTTGCCCATGACTGTGTCTCCCTCTGGGGCAATGTTTCCAAATCTGGGGTCCCCAGAGGCAGCAACTATGTGAGGCTGGCAGCCTCCGGGCTCCTTCCAGCCTGCAGCCCATGCCAATTAGAGATTCACTCACAGTGAGGCTTTCTGCTGTGCTCTGTTTACCGGCAGGCCTGGGGAGGCTGTGCGCTCAGCTGGCTTGGGAGCCCGGCCTTTCTCTGCAGCCTCACCGCTGCCTCTACCCCCCCCCCCCATCTGCTTTGTTCCATCAACAGGGTCCCCAGTCTGGGTGGTGAGAGATTTAGGCAGGATTCCTTCCTCAGAATCCTCAATCATGGGAAGGACGACGGCAGCTGGGCTTTCCCAGCAGATCCTCTGGGCCTGGTCTCTCCCTAACTTTGGACCTCTTCTGGGCCTCAGTTTCCTTAGCTATGAGATAGGCATAATAATAACTCCCTGTTAGCCCTCTGAAAGTCAGTGCCCAGTAAAGAGAGAACTGTCGGTATGTGATTGCTAAGGACAGCTAGCTTTAGTCAAGCATTTCCTATGTTCTGGACAACTATTCCAAGCACCTAACAAGTACTACTTTGTTACAGCCTCACACCAACCCCATCCGAGAAGTGCCATCCATTCATTCATTCATACATTCATTGATATGAATCCCATTTTCCAGATGGGGTGTGAGTCCAGATACAGAATGTGGCTTGCTGAATTCCATGCAGAGCGATCTGACCTTTAATATTAAGCCATATTGCCTGCACTCTTCTGCTGTCTTGTTAAGTGTGCAAATATATACTGGTACACATGTGCACACAGTCACTCATGAAGGCACGACCATCATTATCAATTAATTAAAGGGTAGACGTGAAGGTCTAGAAGGATCCTTCATGTTGTAACATCCCAGCTCTCTGGGTGTACATTGCCCCAGCTGGGGCTGGAGGGGAAGGTGGATGGGATGATGGGTGTGGTTCTGGCCTCGCAGTGTGGCCGGTAGGGTCCCAGACAGGTCTGTCGCAGTCGGGGAGGCTTTGGGGCTTCCTCCTGACTGGTTCCCGACAGCGGCCCCCGCCCCCGAGGCTGTGTCTTGGCCAAGTCCTCTTCCCAGGCCGCCTTGACCATCCTGTGGTGTCTTGGGCTTTGGTCAGGTCAGCTCCCCAAGGAGACCAGGTGCCCACTGAGGCTGGCAGGCATTCAGGAAGCTGGCACCACTGTGGGCTGAGCAGCCTTCGGCAGGACCATGTCCCTGACTGCCCACCGCCCTTGAGAGCTTGGATCAGAGAGGAGGGCTACGTGATGTCTCCCAGGAGAACTTTGGGGTTTCAGGATGGTTGGTGTGTGCAGAACAGCAGGGAGGCATCTGGAGGGCCCAGGAGCCAGAGCTAGAAGCTGGCGTGGAGAGAATCTTCCCTGACTCCTAATTCTTCCTCTTCTTTCCTCTTCAGATGAGCAGGCTTTCCTCTCCTTCACCCTTCCTTTTGCCTCAGCTCTTCCCCATTGCCATTGGGAGCTCTGTCTGCCTCTCCACAGGGATAAGCTGTAAGCATGGGAGCTGGCCACAGCTGTGCCCGTGGAGAGAGCCCGAGTAGCAATGCACGGCTGAGCTTGTGGGGCAAGCATTTGTGGAAACATCCCATTTTCACTGCTGCTTGGCTAGCTGAGCTCATCATAGGACCTCTGTGGCCTCAGTTTTCCCTTCTAGGAGTTGGGTCACCTCTGGGAGTTGGCATCTGTTTCCCTCACAGAGACCCTGACCGATCAGTGTGGTGACACGGTCGATGGGCTGTCTAAACAGTAGGGTGCATGTTGATGTTTCTGTTTCTAGACATCTGGGAGTGTTTTTGAATTAGGAAGCAGGTCAAGACTTTGAACCATAAATCATCTGATCTGGGAAGGGCTCAGATATAATTGGGGTCCAGTCTAGTTTTGCCAAGGAGGAAACGTGGGGCTCCAGAGGGGTGGAGGGGCTTGACTCAATCACCCTGTTGGTCCTGGCTGGGGGCCCTGCCTCCTTAGCTGGTGTGGCTTCCATTCCCCAGCCTCTGCTAGCCGCTGCTGAGGAGCTCAGGGATTTGGGCTCTTCCAGAGGCCGGGGAAGGAGCCCCGAGTTGTCTCCTGCACGGACAGCGAGAGAGTGAAGGGAGCAGTCTTGGGGTCGCAGTCCCTGTCTGTCCCACAGTGAACTGGGCTGTGTGTGTGCGTCTGGGGGTGTGTTTGTGCACGCACAAGTGCACCTCTTCTCTGTGCTGGGCAGGGCAAGTCTGAGGTCTTGGTAAACAAGCCCGAAAGCTTCTGGCTCCCTGCCTGCGGAGTCCGTCTGCGTGTGGACCCCCCGTGGCCACCAGAGGGCAGTGCCGCGCATGAGCGGATCTCGGGCTGGCGTTTGCCTTCCCCTGTGGGGAGCTGAGGATGGGTAGCACTTGCCTGGTGAGATGTCCCTAGCAGACCAGGCTTTCAGAGCCTCTCTAGAGCCAGGGATGAGCAGGGAGGCCAGCTGTCCCTCAGGCGGGGCCTCTCTCTGCAGAGCTGGGCCTGCCTCTAATCATATCTGCGGTCCAGCCATGGGAGTCCTGCAGACCTGAGCTTCCCAGGAGGTGGCTGGGAGAGTGCGCTGGGTGGACAGATGTCAGGGCTCTCCATCCCCCCTGGTCTGCAGCAGCAGCAACCGAGGGGACCAGCACGTCTGCGTGGGGGGAAATGGAGATGAATGAATGGGAAGTAGCCCCTGCCCAGGAAGATCAGTCTTGATGTGGACACAGAGAAGTTGATGGGCGGTTGGTTACACTGTGGGGTTAGGGTCACGGAGTAATTGAGCTTTATGAAATCCCTCAGGCCATCGATATACTGGCCCAAGTGTGGGGACATCTCTCAGTCCCCCTGCCCCCTCTCCCCTCATGCTGAGCTTGGGAATCTCTTAGACACCAGGGAGCGGCTCAGTCAATACCAGGTCCTGATATTTACCAGACGGAAGAGCGTGGGGCTGTCTCTTAAGCTCTTCAGACCCTGTCTGTCCCTCAGAGATACTGTCTAAGTCGGTGGGTAGGAGAATGCCTTGTAAATTAGGGTTATGGGCCCTGCCTGGACCAGCTAGTTTGGACTCTTTCCTTTCTGCGAATACTTGGGCTCTTTTATGTCTGTTCCAGTCTTTGAGCAGGTGCTGTGCTGTTCCATGCTCTAGTTGGTCCATAAGTGAGCCCTGTCCTGCTAACATGGTTGTCAACTTTGGAGATGGGGTCTTCTGCCTTTGTGGTGGGTGTTGAGCTCATGGAGACACGTCCTGCGACTCTGTCCTCAGGGCCATCCCATGGGTGCCAGACCCAGGGTTGCAGGTGGGACCCTCTCTGTTGTGGTCAGTGTTGTTGTTTTCAAAGATTTTATTTACTTATTTGAGAGAGAGAGAGAGAGAGAGCGAGAGAGAGCAGGAGGGAAAGGGGGGAGAGAATCTGAAGCAAACACTGCACTGAGGGCAAAGCCCGATGCAGGGCTTGATCCCGTGACTGTGAGATCATGCATGACCTGAACCGAAACCAAGAGTTGGATGCTTCACTGACTGCGCCCCCCAGGGGTCCCCCCACCTGTTTGTTTCTGACACGTTTTTGAGGCTGAAGAGCAGGGCTGAAGCTACCACTTATGGCCCTCCTGCTGGACTGGAGGTCATTTGCCCAGACAACCTTGTTTATGGATGGCACCTACTCAATGGAGCCTGAGATCATGACTCTGCCTGTCACCAGCTCTGTGATCTTGGGCTGGCTACTTAAAAAAAAAAATCTTTTTTTTTTAAAGATTTTATTTATTTGGCAGAGAGCAGGAGAGAGTGAGAGAAAGCACAAGCATGGGGGGGGCAGCAGAGGGAGAGGAAGAAGCAGGCTCCCTGCCAGGGCTTGATCCCAGGACAGAGCCAAAGGCAGGCACTTAACCAACTGAGCCACCCAGGCACTCTGGGATGGCTACTTTTTGGATCCTCAGTTTGCTCATCGATAAATGGATGTAATACTAGAAATGCAGTGTTATTGGCAGATTTCATGAGTGTCTGTGTGTGTGTGTGTGTTTCTGTGTTCTCTCTCGTTTTCTTCTTCTCCTCCAGAACTTCCTCCCCACAAGCACAGCTACTCTCTATGGCTCTCATCTATGCTTCCCTCTTCCAGTCGTTTCCTTTTCCAGCTCATCAGACTCACCCTGACAGATTAAGCTTCTAATCTATGGCCTTCTGTTAGAACAATTCTGGTGTCCGAGATTTCCAATGGTTCTTTTGTCTGAGAGGCAGCTGTGTTTTAGGGGGAATACTGGGTTCTTTGGCCAGAAAGCCTTCAGTTTAAATGCTGGCTCTACCACTGTGTGAGCTTACCCAAGTTACTTAACTTCTCTGAGCCTCAGATTCCTTATCTGAAAAATCAGGCTAACTGTACCCATCTTTGCTGAGTAGCTATCAGGATACACGGAGATTACAGTAAGTACCTGGCGTGTGATGGGTACACAGAAGCCAAGTTGGAAGGTGGTACAATGGGAGTCTTGCAGAGGTGATGCATTTCAGGGGCCTCGAGGAATGGGATTAGAGGAAGTTCCACGAGGGGAGCCAGCCACACCTGGGCCATAGCTGAGGGAGACAAGAGAAAGACCAAGATGGTGTGTATTTGGAAAGAAAACTTTCAAAAAGCCCTCAAAAATGGCTAAGGCACACATGCCTGCCAAAAGAACAGGGAGAGGGTTATGGTTCCCTCGATAGACTCAGTTGGGGTACCAAGTGGCAGAGGGTCCCAGGCACTCTGGACGAGGGGAAGTTCTATGCAGAGTAATTCAGGAGCACCCCTCCCCTTGTGGGTGTGGTCCCATGTAGTTTTACTACTGCTCTTGCCCTAGGTAGTTTCTGCTCACAAATGATCCCCTTCCGGGCTACGGTAATTAACTAAGCCTATCAGCTTCAGATGGGGTTCCGGGACCAGCCCTGGGAGAAAGAATTTAGGAATCCACGGGGAAGGAAGTGACCCCGTGGTCCTCCAGTCCACCCTTAAGGGCTTCCCATTCACATTCATTCCAGTTCCATGTTAAGCCACAAGAGGGCACTAGACCAGGATGCCTGCAGGGAAGGAGGCACTATTTAGTCTGTCCTGTTGGGAATGTGCCTTTGATCAAAGCTGCCCATGGTTTTCTCCCTGGGGCCAACAGCCCTGAGGGTCGTGGCAAAACAATTTGATTCAATTAGAGCCCAGAGCTCAGAATCTAATGTCTCAAAGGAGACTAAATTGTGTAGTGTCATAGAATTTCACATCAAACTCAGGTACCAGCCCTTGCAATCCCCTTTGCTTGTTTCTTTTCAACTTTGAGCAAGTTACTTAATTTCTCTGGATCTCATTTTCTTCACCTGCAAAGTAAGGTGTTACTGGGAGGTGTTGCCGTGAGGATTAAATTATACGATGTGTGGAAATTGTCTGGAACATGGTGGGTACTCCATGATTGGCCATCCATCTCTTTTGGGAAGAAGGATGAGGTCAGGATAGTGCATGGGTGGTTTGTGGGATCCTGTGGGCCTGATGGGGTCCTTTCCCCCCACACCGCGCATGCTCCAGGGTTCCAGTTCCCGCGGTGGGGGGCAGTGACACCTAGTGGCTGGAGTGGAGAACAGCAGTGCGTTGGGCTGGGGTGTGGTGGTCTTGGTGGGCTCTGTCCGGGCCTTGGTGGGTACTGTTGGGGCAGGTGAAAGTGACATCGCCTCATGGCAGGTGGGCTTCGGGGAGTCACAGGCAAGTGGAGTGGTTGGAGATGATCCTCTAAGGTCACGAGTGGGATGATGGCCCCTTGGGAATGTGTGTTGCCTGGGCCGGTGGGATGAGTGCACGTGGCCAACTGACCAGCTTCCTCCTAGCCAGCCACTCCTGGCTTCTAACGACCAGACCCTTTTTGATGTTTCCTGGGGTGCCACTCTCTGGGAGATCCTTTAATCCCCAGGCTCTCTGGTGGACCTCAGGTCTCTGAGGCTCCGTATGTTTACCTAGAAAATGACAAGGGGAGGGGGCGTTGGGGGGGTTGAGTGAGGGCACTTTGGTAGCTCGGATCTGAATGTCAGGAATTGTTTCCTGCCCTTTGCGTGTGTGTGTGTGTGTGTGTGTGTGTGTGTGTGTGTCAGGGGTGCATGGGATCACATGGGAAGGGGGGTTAGAGGTAAGTGTTAAGCTCAGGCTTCACAGGTGCAGAAACTGCAGCCCGGAGAAGGGAGGAACCTTCCCCCAGCAGAGGTGTATCTCTGAGGCTGGACTTGGGGTAGCTTTTGCTCCTTACCTTGTGTAGCCTCTTCCTTACGCACCTGTGGTTCAGGAGGGAGACTTGTGGACGCACCAGGTGCAGGAAGTTATTTAATATCAGCTTTGCTCCAGATTGTGTTTCTGACTGCTTGCCACCTCTTAAGTGGCAGCCATTTTAACAAATGTGGCAATAAGACAGGAAGTGGGAAATAACATGAGAAATGGGGAGGGGGCAGAGGGGTGGAGGGGGGGGTGCCGTTTTATTCCCTTGGCAGAAACCTTGTCTTTGAGGCTGTTGCGGGGAGAGAGCAATGGAGGAGGGAGGGCCCCTGGAAGCTGCTGGCAGTAAAGGGAGGGTGGTGGAGAGAAGGGCCTTCGGCAGCAGCTTTCCCTGAGCCCTGGGAGGACCCTGGGTCCTGGGGGGCACCTGGGTCTTGTCCCTGGGGAGGTGTGCGGGGGATGGCCTGTATTCCACTTTTCCAAGGACGGTCTTCCAAGTGCATAAGAGATGGGGGGGTGTTGGGACCATCCCGGCATCTGGACTCTTGGGGAAGGAAGGGAAGAGGCTTGAGCAGGGCCATCCTGGCTATTCCTCCTGTAGGACACGGAGAAGACGGAGTTGCCCCTCTTTCTTCTGAGTTCCAGGCTCCAGCCGTCTGCCCGGCACGGTGCTGAGCCCCTAGGACACCACGCAGAGCAAATGAAGAGCCACAGTCCTCCCCTCTTGGAGTTTGGAGTTGAGTTGTGGTGGCAAGCCTTAGCCAAATGAGCTACAGCTAAAAGGCCTGTTTTAATAGGAGCAGGGGCAGAATTTGAGAAAATGCATACAATGTAAAGTTTGGAGAAAAAGGCCCATATGTGAAACTGTGGGCTTCCAAGAGGTGGAGAGAGTGCAGTTTTTCTAACTGGAGAGTTAAACCTTCTAGTTTCACCTGTTCTGGGCCTGCCTGATGTGGGCCACAGCAGAATTAGCTGTGAGGGGTGTGGCCCCTGACCGAGAGGTCGAGTCCGTGACCTTGATGTTGCCCACGAGAGGCCCTGTGGGATTTTAGGGGAAGACACGTGTGGCAGGCAGGAGAGGAGGGCTGTATTTCTGTTTCCGTTGCTTTCTGACCTCATGAGACAAAGACTGGGCCAAGTAGTTTATTAGGAAGGTGACCCTGGGCTGCTGAGGGGAGAGGGGCAGAGAGACAGGGAGCGAGGAAAGCCACGGGGTGGTGTGGCCACAAACAGGTTACTGAGGGCTCTCCCTGCATGCTCATTCATTTCTCCTGTTTTGCATTTAACCAGCATGTTTATTTGTTTATTAGAGAGCCCCTGCAGGGCCAGCGCCTGTTGTGAGAGCTGGGAGAGCATCAGTGAGCAGGGCAGCGGAGGTCTATATTCTCTTGTTAGGGGTCATGGAAGGTCACATCCCTTTCTCTGGGAAAGCTGCCTGAACCTTGCTCCTGGGGATCTAGCTCCAGGCTGTAGGGGAGCTGGGCCAGATGGGCCAAGGGTGCAGCCAGATTCTCTCCACCCCTCACCCCCTGGGCCGAGCTCCTGGGAGAAAGTCCCATGGGAGGGTATCTGCCCCAAGTGTCCTGTGGAGGAGAGCCAGGGCTGCTGTGAATGCCCTGTGGGTACATGAAGACTGGCTTCCGTGTGGTCATAGCCCCAGCTTCCTTCGCCTGCCACCGGGCCGACACTCTGCCCCGCTGGGGCTGGCCTGCCCTGGGTGCTGCTGGGAAGTGTGACATTTGCTCCCCTCTCAGCTCAGAGCAGCAGGGCCCCCGGGGGATCAGCAGTGCAGCAACGGTGACCTTAGCCCTTCGGACTCTTGTTTGGGCTTCATCGTCCAGGTTCATCCTGTCCCCACGCAAATGACTGGCACTCTTCTCTGCCTCCCTGCCCCACCTGCCCCCATCCTGGGAGGCGATCTGCAGGCCTTTCTGCCTTCTTTCTGCTGGCCGCTCATTCAAGGCTGCTGTTGTCTAGACTCTGGTCAGGTGTGCTCTGGCCTTGGGGCTCCACTCTGTTACCTCTCCTGGTGTCTGTCCTCCCTTGCCCTGTGCATCGCTGGACAGAAGAGGGAGGCACAGCCAGGGTCCTGGACCAGCAGAGACCCTTGAGTTCTGCGCTTGTACCCTGGACGGCATCAGGCTCCTCCCTGTTTTTGTTTCTGTGATCTTCAGCAGGCAGGGATGGGCTTTTATTCAGCTCGGCATCCCTGGTATCCAGAATCTAGCAGGTGCTCAGTAAAGACCCACTGAACAGGACGGGTGCATTTCTAGCTGGATGTTTCATGGATCTATGGCTGGTCTCAGCTGGGTGACAGGGCACGTGCTTCTGCCCAGAGCGCTGGGCATATCATTCTCCTGGTTCTCTGTATGTCTGTGGGCCTGGGGCTTTGCCCCGAGCTGAGCAGCCTGTCAGAGGCATCTCCTAGGGAAACTGGAACTCGTCACAGTGAGGGCCAACCCTTGCGGTGACTGTTCTAGCTGCTCTTCCAGGTACCGGCTCATTTTAACCCCGTGTCATTTGTGGCACAGCCCGGTGAGGCTCATACTGTTATCAGCCTCATTCTGTGAAGGCACAGGAAACTGAGGCACAGAGAGGCTATGGAACTTGTCCTCGGTTGGCCATTTCGCTAGTAAGCAGCAGAGCTGGGGGTTGAACTCAGCACGTCTGGGCTCAGAGCCCCCGTCCTGCTCCCCAGGTTGTCCATGCCTCTCTCCTTCCTGCCATCCCCTATTTCCTTTATTTCTGGGCCCCGCCCAAGCCCTGTGGCTCCCAGGCACCCGTCGGCATATGGGACACCACACTGTGCTCTTCTCTGTTCTATGAAGGGGCCTCTGCACCCTAAGAAGTATGAGATTCCTGAGTTTTGTGGGCACGGTGTTTCTAGCCACACCTCAGAGCGTGTCCTGGAGTCCTGTCACTGGCACCAGCTTACTGTCTGGGTAAGGCCCTGGCCATCGCTGGACCTCCGTTTTCTTATCTGTAAAACCAGGGGTCTTGACCAGGTGACCTTTGAGGGCCTTTCTTGCTCTGACCTCTTCTGTTCCGACTGAGGCGGTTGGGTACAGGTTGTCGCTAGGTGTAGGCCTGTGTGTGGGGGAGGGCTGAGGGAATAGACCCCTGGGATTCTCACAGCTGTGGGGGCATTCCTGTCCTCAGGAGGGCTTGCTGGGTTACAGATGCTGGGCTCCCCCCCAGAGTTTCTGCTTCTCCTTGGTGGAGGGGCCTGAGGTCCTCTTTTCTAGTGAGTTCCCTGGTGAATTGGATGCTGCTGACCCAGGGACCACACTTGGACAATGACAGCTGCATCGATGGCTTTCAGGGTGTTTTCCCTGGGGATCAGATCCAGCATGATAGCTTGCATATGCATTTTTGTGAATTTCCCCTAGGCTGCGACAAGTTTGGATACCCCTCTTCCAGAAGCACACTAACCTACTCCCAAGCGCGTGTTGCGTGGGCTCACCCAGGGGCCAGCTCCTCTCCCCAGGCCCCTTTCATGTCTTCTCTCTGCACCCCACATCTGGCGCTTGGCTCCATGCTGACCCTGGCCCCCACCCGCACTCGTCCCATATGGCCGGGCTTGACCGGAGCGTGCTCTGATGCACGTAATCCAGGATGTAGTTGAGAAATGAAAGCACAATTATGTTTTTTGCAGGACTCTTCTAGACTCCCAGTTGATTTTTAAGAACTATTGGGGAGGCAGGGAAGTAATTCTATAATTGCAGCTCAGGAACCTTAATTGGGTCTGAATTGCTCCCAGGGTAAAGTTCAGACTTCACTGTTTGGGTTCAGGCTGTGGTGTCTCTCCTCCCATCATCCCCCATCACCTAGCCCCCCCCCCCAGGCCCCCAGGGAACATCCCACCCCAGCCACACAGGTCTGCACTTTCCCAAAACATTCCCAGGTATTTCCAACTCTCAGTCTTTCCATCAGGCTGTTTCTCCTGCTTGGAAGACCCCTGGCCTTCGTTCTGCTCACCTGAACCCTGCTTGTTACTCAGGTCCCACCTTTGAGATGTTCTCTGCTGTCTAGACCGGTGTTTATTGATTGCTCTAGCTTTCTAGTCTCTGGAGTGCACAATCCTAGCAGCTACTCTGTGTTGAGCCCTTTCTCTGGGGCTGGCTGTTTATGTAGCATTTCAGCCATCCACACGGGGTGGGAGCTGTGCTCATGTCCCAGTCAAGGACATTGAGACACAATGCACAAGCTTACCCTAAGGCCACAAGTAAGTGGAGGAGCAAAAGGGTTGGGTGCAAGCTCCCATGTCATTGGAAGAAGAGGAGGTAAGGGAACTGGCCTGTGTTGCTGTGGTGGGGGCTATATGATGCTATGATGGGGTGCCTTATAGCAGTCGTGGTGAAAATCTGGTTCCCTGTGCCATAATGTGGCCATGTTTGAAAACATGCTGGTGGAAAAAAAACAACAACCCAAAAAAGTTGCTCAGTGATATACCGTATATGTAATTTAAAAAACACAATGATCCATAGAATGTGTTGTTTATGGACACATATATGTAGTAAGAAGATGAAATTGTGACTGACTACACACCAGTGTCATGATCGCTTGGGTTCTAGGGAGAGAGGGAGAGGGAGAGGAAGCCTATGATGTTTCACCTTCTTTCTTTTTTTGAGATTAGCCTATGACAAAATGATAATATGCACTAATTCCAGGTCATTGGTAAATACAGTGCTCAGTATGTGACCCTTTGTTTTTTCTTTACTAAAATTTCAGAAACTGTAAGCAATGAAAAAGTGATCATACCTACCAGGTTTGGAATTTAAAACAAAAATGACATTCAATCACTGTGTTTGTTTGCTAAGGCTGCCATCGCAAGATGCTGCACACAGGATATTTAACTGAAACTACAAACATTTGCTTTCTTACAGTCCTGGGGTCTGGAAGTCCAAGATCAAGGGCGGGCAGGGCTGGTTTATCCCTAGGCCTGCAGAGGGATGTCTTCCTCTGTGTGTGGGCGATGTGTTCTCCTAGAAGGACATCAGCCATATTGGATAGGCCTACCCTGAAGACCCCATATTAACTTAATAATCGCCTCTTTAAAGACTTATTCCAAATATAGGCACATTTAGAGATACCGGGGCTTAGGATGTCAACAGAGGACTTCTGTTGGGGGAGGGCGGATACAATGCAGCTCATCGTAAAACTGCTCAGCAATCAGAAGACAGAGAAAAATTGCATGGCGGTGGAAGTTAAAATAGAGCCTTTCTTACACTTCCCGAGTGCAGCAACCTGCAGGAGTTCATCAGAGCTGGAATTTACTCAGGTTTTGGTGCCTCCAGCTGCTGCCCCCCCCCGCCCCCACAACAACTGCTTGGTTGGTCTTGAGAACAAAGCAGCCGCCTTGGAAGAGATTGCACTTCTGTGCGAGAAGCAGAGCTACATAAAGGGAAGAAGCAAGCACACAGCTTGATGAGGGCCCAGGAACGCAGTTCTCTGATTGTCTGATGTTTAGGAGATTGTAGGGAAAAGAAGCAAAACAGCCTCATGTCAAATGTACTGGGCGCTGACTCCCTTAATCATTAATTAACCGATTTATTAATTATTTCAGCCACCATCAGTGAGCACCAAATCCCCATGGTCCGTGGTGCCAGCCCATTGTTATTTGGTGGTAAGGTGGGCATTGGTGGGGGAGTGCAGGGAGCCTAACCGGATGGCCACCCCCCCCACTTTACCCCCAAATAAAAGTGGGCTGGGACCACAGACCATGGGGATTTGGTTAGCAGGAAGGAAGAACTTCACCAAAGAATGAATCTATGGAATTGCTTTCCTTGGGGGGGGGGATGAAAGTCAGTAGGATTCTCCTGTCCCATGATTGCATAATGAAAAATTTCAAGCATGCACAAAATTTGCAAGTTTTGTAAAGAATATGCACATACCCACCTCCCGGATTTTACGATTGATATTTTACTCTATTCGTTCTATCTCGTGCTCTGTCTACTTGTTCGTCCCTCTATCCACTCATTACCCACCGGTTTTTTGGGATCTAACTCAGAGTAAATTGTAGATGTTTGTACCCTCCCCTTAAATACTTTATAGCAGGTTTATCATTAAACTAGAGTTCAAGGTTTGTTTTCATTGTCTTCTCTGGAGCTAGTGTTTTATGGACAGTGAAGCGTATTAATCTGTGGTGCGCATTCTCTGAGTTTTGACGGTGCGTGCATGTGTGGTACCCAGACCCAATGGGATGGAGAGCATTACCATTCCCCCGGAAGGTTTCCCCTTGTCCCTCCCCAGTCAGTCTGCCCTCACCGCGCCAGAGGCCATCGCCATTCTGACTTCTTCCATAGTGGGTTGCTTTTGCCTGGTCTTCAGCTTCATGCAAATGGGATCACGTAATATAGATTTAGCGGAAGGTTTTTGGGGTTCTTGCATGTTGTTGCAGACAACATGTTTCTGTTTCTTTTTATTGCTCAAGACTGTTCTGTCCTATGGAATACCTCAGTTTGTTAGCGAGGCTCCTAGTTGTTGGAACCCTGGCTTTTCCCAATTTTGGACTGTTGTGGGTAAATCCATGATGAGCATCGCTGCACAAGGCCTTTGGTGAATGCACGCTTTCCTTCCTCTTGGGTCTGTCCCCAGGAGTGGAAGAGGGTGGCGTCACTTGCTCAAGGTCATCCACATGGGCTGGTGGCTGAGCTGGGATCCTGTCTGACACCAAGCCCATTGGTTTCTACTGCGACGTGCTGATTCCTATGGAGGTAGGGCTGAAGCAGGTGGGAAAAGCAGGTGGCCGACTTCTGAGGGGCACCATCCTTAGCCCTAGAACATTCTTTGTTCTCTCTGACAGTGTGGAAGCAAGGGCCTGGTGGGCAGCTCTCTGGCAGGATGGGACCCCTGGGCAGGTGCTTTCCACCCCTGGGGGTTCTCTGTGCACCTCAGTCATGCAACCTCTCCAAGAGCCCTGGGCTGGTCCAGCACCCCGGATCCAGAGCCTTCTCCTGAGGTGACGTAGCTGGGAGCCCGGCTTGCTGAGTGTTCAGACATGTGGTGTGGGGAGGCCCCGGACCAGCATGGGTCCCCTTACACTCTCACAGTCTGAGCATGAGGATACAGCGGCCACCTCGTGGAGCCCGCGGATTAGTGGGATGGTGGTGGATGGAGACACACAGTCTTCATTCCCCATGTTTCCAGTGTTCTCAGGCGCCACTAAGATCAAGTTCCTGGCTTGGGAATTCAGGGAGCAGAGACAGTTGGTGTTCATGTAAGCCCCCAGGTGAATGCCGGGGAGTTACAAGTCCCATGAAGGAACTGAGCTGAGGGGCGCGATACGAAGGCCGATGGGTCAGGGGATGTTGGGGGCTGCTTCCAGGGCAGGGGATCCTCTGGGCTGACCCTGAGTGGTGAGAAGGAGGCGGAGCTTTGGGAGGCCTGGGAGGCAGACTATTCCAGCATGTGTGTGCACCTGAAGTGGGAATGAGGGGACAAGTGTGTGCAGGGATGGAAAGCAGGCTGGGGCATGGTAGGGGAATGGAGTGGAGCGCCCCGGAGCAGGGATGCGGTCAGAGAGACCCGCAGGGCCTTGCAGGCCACAGGAAGGAGTTTAGATATTAATCCGAGAGAAATAGGAGGCTCTGGAATGTGTTTCTTTGAGGCAGGAGGTGATGTAGTTTACAGCCCAAGCGATGGGTCCAATCAGTGTGTTCCAGGAAGCATGCAGGCTTGTGGGACTCTGCAGCTGGGGCTGGGGGGGGTCCCAGAGGAAGGGACAGCTAAGCTCCAACTGAAGGATGAGCAGGAGGCACGGGCCACACGGCAGAGGCAGATGCTGTGGAAGGCCAGTCTAGGTCGAGGGACCCGCGTGAGGAAAGTAGGCAGCAAGGGAATTTAAAGAGCTGGAGGAAGTTCCTTGTGCCTGGAGGAGGGAGGGGCTGGACCGTGGAGGCCCGAGGAGATGGACTTCTCCGGAGGATGGTTGGGAGCTCAACAAGGACTGCGGTTCGGTCCTGTGTATCTGTTCGTTCCAGTGCTCAGCCTCTGCCTGGCCCCGCAGGTGTGACGAGCAGGTGCAGGAGGGGGAGGAAAGCTCACGCTGGGGACATGGAGCCGTGGGGATTTTCTTAAGGTCGTGGGCCTGCGAGGGGCAGATTGAGTTGGATGGGGGCGGAGTCCATCACCTCTTCCTGGCTGGAAGTCCAGCCAGGCTGTGCGGCCGGTGCCTGGGAAGGGGACATGATCCTGCCCCCACTTGCTGACACACTGGGCGGCCCGCAGAGTAGGCCTGGCCTCACCCAAAGGGCCCCGACGTGCCCGGTGGCAGCAAGGAACTCTGACTCTGAATGCCACTTGCTCAAATATATTTGTTTATTCAGAGATTTAATTAACATGTTTAAATATTAAAGAGTAAACAACGTGTGTCTAGTGGGATTCAACATTTACCAACAGGAGTTCTGACTTATTTAATTATTTGTGCTTTCCCGGCCCTGAGAGCCCCGTTTCTGGCTTTGTTGTGGGGAGGCCCTGGTCTACCAGGAGGAGGCAGGGAAGTGGGCCAAGGAAAATGGGAAGTCCGGTCGGGTAGGGGGAGGAGGAGGGGAGTGGGAAGAGGGAGGAGGAGGAGAGGAGTCTTCTGAAGAGGAGGAGCTGTCCAGGCGAGAAGAAAGCAAGGTGCTGTATTTGGTCTGGGGGGAGGGGAAGAGAGAATGTCAAGTTTCAGGACAGTAGGACCCCGGGCTACAGGTCACGAAGGCAGGTGACAGCTAGGAGCATCTTGATGGAGTCTGTACAGCTTGGGGGCGAGCAGGGTCTTAGGGTTCCCATTTGCAGGAATGCCTGTGTTCGTGATCCAGCTTCTCACCTGGGTGCCTGAGGGGCCCGAAGTAGTGAGAGGAGCAGCCCCGGTGGCTGTCTCTGGCAGAGAGAGAGGGCACTGGGCGGGGACCGAGTCCCCTGCCCCCGCAGCAGGAGGAACTCTGAAACCAGAGGTGTTTTCCAAGTGATCTGCATTATAATATCTCTGGAAATGGAGTCCTGGATGCTGAGAGATTACACTGGGAGTTATTTATTGGCAATGCGCTCTACGGTTTTAATTTTTTCTTTTTGCTTATTCAGGCTTTAGCTCCAGAGGAAAATAGCCTGGGGTGGCTTCGAAATAGATTCTCTCTGCCCCATTAACTTATTCAGTGAGTTTAATGGTCCTTTTTCCCCTCAGCCTTGAAGCCATCATTAAAAGGCAGAGATTTATAAAAGCAAAGACACTGAGCTTTAGTCAAACTTTCACTGTGG
Source organism: Spilogale gracilis (assembly GCA_004023965.1). Lineage (NCBI taxonomy): Eukaryota > Metazoa > Chordata > Mammalia > Carnivora > Mephitidae > Spilogale > Spilogale gracilis. The sequence continues at coordinate 21,862 of PITA01006206.1, forward strand.
GTTGGAGGAGGGCAGGGGCAGGGGCAGGGGGCAGGGAGAGACCCCCTTGGCCGGGGCATCGTGGATGTCACCTGGGAGGGGGTCCTTAGCCTTAGGACAGAAGCTTGAGGCTGGGCGGGCGGTTTCGCGGGTGTTTGGGGGGCAGAGACTCTTCAGGGGTGTCATGGGGCTGGGTGTCCCGGAGTGTCTGCACTGTCACCCACGTGCCATGGGGGACCTTGCCCTGATCCTCAGCTAGCCTCCGAGACCATTTCTTGGGCCATGTCGCTGTTCCTCCCCCGTAGGTGCTCACCTTCTGCTCAGGGCCAAATCACCAAAAATCAGAAGACACTTCACAAGAAGGGTCAGCTTCTCAGAGGCCAGTTTCCCAGAGCCAAGTGACCAGAAGCCCAACTGCCCAGGAACTGTTGAGCAAATAGCCGATTTACCTAGAGGCCACTCACCGAACGTCTGCTTGCCAAGCGCTCGATTTGCCACATTTACGGAAACTTTGACTTACAGAGCGCGATGATGGAAGCAAGCAAAGTCAAGCCAGGGCTGTCCAGCCCAGTCCAACCCACTTCAGGCCCCCCACTATCCGAGCTTCTGTGTGTGTAAGGCTGGAGGTCGCAGAGGCTGGGACAGAGGACAGAGGGCTAGACCAGCTCCAGGGGGAGGCCGGACGGGTCGATCATAGGCAAACTGGTGGTGTGGTCTTCGGTCTGGTGTATGCAGACCCACACAAGTATGGGGCAGTCCCTGGACACACAGGTTGGGTCTGGATAGGGAGGGAGGGCAGGGGAGGACATTTTGGGAAGAAAGTGCAGCCTATAGCACACGTGCCTATCGGTGTCTCAGAGGAGGTGGCGGGTCCCCAGCAGCCTGGAGGGAAGGGCGTCCAGGGCCCTGTGGGCGGACAGGTGAACCCTTCTCTGGGGAAGGCCTTGAGTTCTCGGCCGAGACGGGCTGAACTTCACTGGGTTAGCGATTGGAGCCGGTGAGGGTTGTTAGGACGGGCATCTTAAATGAAGAAAGTTCAAATGGCTTTAAAAATTTTTCAAGCATGTTTGCTAACGGAAAATTAGAAATAACAAGATGTAGGAAATAGACAAAGACACTCATAGCCCCAGACACCTGGGAAAAACCCATCCTTTGGTGGATTTCCTTCAAGTCCTGTACTAGAATCAGTGTGTAAGGCAGAAATGGATCTCTGAAAACTGTGGCCACTGGGAGAGGGACCCGGGAGCTGGGACCAGTGTAGGGGGGTGATGGGCAGGGGATGCATAGCACATCTGTCGGGCTTATTCTGAGATGCTCTCATTGAGTGAAATGGGGGCAGAAGAACCGGCGTTTTAAAAATAATATTTTTTTTCCCTCACTCTTTCTGGGTGCATAGAGCTAAATTGGCATAAATTCAATGTATGCATGAAAAATTTTGTGTGTGTGTCATTTTTGATTTGTGTTATATGAGGAAGAGCCTACGCGTCACATGTGCATGGGTTGAGGAAGAGGAGAAGCATAGAGTAGGGAGAAGAAGGCAGAAGACACTTGGAGTGCCTCAAAGATGGGCGGTGTGGATGGAAAGCTAGGGGAACAGAGAGGGAAAATATTTTAAAAAGTTTGCAGAAATTTCAAACAACTGTGGTTACACCTGTTGAGCATGGGGGATGGAGGTGTTGAGAAGGACTGAGATTTCCAGAATTTGGGTGAGGGGGAAATATTGCTGCCTTGAGCAAATATAGGTGATGGGGGTGTGGTGACTTCTGTTTGGGACGTACTGAGTCCGTGGTGGTTGTGAGAGGTGATTCTCATGTAGGGGGCCACTGAAGGGCCCTTGTCCACAAAGTAGCCCCAGTGGAGAAAGCAGCAAGGAGGCTTGTTAAGGAAGAGGGCCTGTTCTGGAACTCTTTCTGCCATGGCCGCCAGCCAGCCTTCTCCATGGTGTCCAACCATGTCTTTGGGTGTGTGAGAACCGAGTTAAAAACGTTTTACCTTTGTCTTTATCGGTAAGGTCTTTTGGGCTTCCCTGCCCTGCTGCTCCTCACCTCCCTGCTTCTGTGGGTAGGATCATGCCTCCCTGGCTCCAAGCTTTTCCCAAAAGTGGTATGCTGCCAGGTGCGAGAAGTCAAGGTGTTGGCATTCTGATGGAGCACAAGATGGGCCGCCCGGCCGCTGTTAACATCAGAAAATGTTAAAATAAGTGTTCATCTACATTGTGACGGCTTTTCTTTTTTCTTTCATTTTTTAAAAAAGATTTTATTTATTTAGTTTAGAGAGAGAGCATGAGTGTGAGGGGCAGAAGGAGAGGGAGGGAGAGATGCCCCAGCAGACTCCCTGCTGAGCACAGAGCCTGACATGGGGCTCGATCCCAGAACCCTGAGGTCATGACCTGAGTGGAAACCAAGAGTCTGGCATCGAACCGACTGCACCATGCAGGCGCCCCTCAAAGGGCTTCTCAAAGACACTTTTCCATTTCTGTGAGGAAGGCCAGATCTCACTCCATTTTTGGAGAAGGAAAATGACTTCACCAACAGCTCCCTGTCAGGAGGGAAAAGGATGCTTTCTACAATATCAAGTCTTCACCATGGTCAGAATCTCTGTGTCCAGCATGAGAGCATGTGAGCACTCGTGGAGGAAGGGCAGGTGTCCATGCATGGGTGGGCGTCCTCTGGGGACGGTGTGGATGGTGTTGATGATGAGGAGGAGGACAGTGGGAGCAATGGTGCTGGCGACCCTGGGTGCTTACTAGGGTCCGGGCTGTGTGCTGAGCATTTTCCCTGCAGAGGCTTCAATCCTTACACAACCAAGTGGGGTGAGCGTTACTGATCCTCATTGTTCAGATGAGGACACGGGGCCACATGGGCAAGATCCCCCAGCTAGCAAGCAATGAAGTGGATTGGAGTCAGGTTGTCTGTGCCCAGAGCCCGTGTTCACCACGCCACGATCACGGACGCCATTCCCGTCTCTCCGCGGACTCCCTGTCCAGGCCACGCCTGGAGGTTGTGCGACCACCCCTCGCTCCCCAGCCCGGGATATCAGTTGCGATAGAACCTGGTGAGATTTTCCACGCAGGGGCAAATGTTCCCATTGTCAGTTCAGTGAGTAACTGTGCTCCATGCTCCCTGGTCTACATTGATCCATTCACCTTGAATAAAATAACCGTGTGAGGAACTAGATAAAATATTTGTACCATTGATTGTTTCATTTCACGTGGATGGAGGACGGCAGTAAGTGCCTGTGAGCAGGGGCGGTGGGGGGCCACCTGCCTGTGTGCAGAGAGTGGCCGGGGTGGAGCCACAGGGCTGCTGGGGGGCCCGGGGCATGGCTGGGGCACCCGTGGGCTGCGAAGGGGGCTCCTCGGAACAAGCTCTGGTTACAGGCTGCATTAGCTGCTGCTTTTGTGAGGGGAGTGGCCAGGGGCCCCAGCCGGAGGCGGGTACAGCCCTTCCCCTGTCTCTAAAGGGTCGTCCGGAAGAAGCTGTGGCAGGTGGGCCGTCTTTCTCACTGAGTCACCCAGTGAGCACTGGACTACGGCATCAGGAAGCAGATCGGGAAGAACTGGGGTTTGCATCAGGCAGCTTTGAGCCCGGTTCTCCTGCTCACAGGTGCTGTGTGTTTACACAAGTCACTTAACCTCTCTGAGCTTCTGTTCCTCTTGTGACAAAGAAGCCCCAGCCCACAGGGGGGCCGTGAGGTTCAGTGAGTATGTGACCGCACAGCCTTGTGTTTGACTGCAAGCCGCTGAAAAGTGACTTCGGTGGTTGAAAGAGAAAGGGGTGTGTTTTTCGGAGGTAGAATCAGATGGCGGCGGGGGGTGGGGGCCGGTGTTGGTCCCGCAGCTCAGTTAAAGCAAAGGCAGCATCTCTGGGATTCTCTTGGCTTTTCTGTCATGGTGGCAAGTCTGCGGCTGTGAATGTGTCCTCGTAAAAGGCAGGCAGGAAGAGGGAAGAGGCAGGGAGCGGCCACCGGGAAAGCAAGAAGTTTCCAGAGGCACCCCTGTACCTGAACTTCTGCAGGTTCCAGACGTGGTCAGCCTGGCCGCTGGGGACCCTGGGACACTGGCCAAGTGAGCACTTTCAGACCTCTTGTGAGCAGACGGGGAGCTGGGGGTCTCCTGCCCACGTGATAGTTCTCGTCTCTTGCTGCACAGGAGGGGTGTGTGTGTGTGTCTGTGTGTGTGTGTCACAGTGTTCCCCCCCCCATAAGAGGAGCACGACTGGACTCCTGGGGAGGCTCTGGGTTTGGGGGTGGGGGTCAGGGAGGGCATGAATGGTGAGTCACACTGAACAAGAGGAAGAGGTAGGGCAGGGATAGGCAATCACCCAAACTCTCAGAGGACTGGGTACAGGCTGTGACCTGTTCTCTGTGTGCCTGGGGCCGGGCCTGGGACGGTGAGGTGACGTGAGAGGACTTGGGAGATTTCAGGGAGATCGGCCCAATGACAGCTGCAGATGGGTGGACCCTTGGGAGATACAGAATCACCTCTGGATGAAGGGACCAAGGGCAGACTTATGAGGAGGGCGGTAAGAGTGTGGTTTGAAGGGGGCCATGGGAAGGGAAATGGCAGGAAGGTCAGGCCTGCCAGACGTGGTCCCCAGGGGTACATGAGGAGCCTGGGGTCTCCACTGGGGAATGTGGGAGTGGGCAGGAGCCATCTCTAGGAGACAAAGACAGCTTGGGCGGACAGCGGGTTGGGAAGGGGAGGGATGCATCTGGTTTCGCACAGGAGGTTTGGGTTTTGCCTTGGAAATCCAGAGGCATATGTCTGGCCCAGGGGTTGGAATTTCAAGGCCGGTCTTGGGCATCGAAGCCAGCCTGGAGATTTGTGAATTACGTGCCTGGAGGTGAGAGCTGAAGCCAAGGCTGTGATTGGACCGTGAGAGGGGATGAGGGCCAAGGCGAGTCTCTGTTTGGAGGCAGGAGTGAGGAGAGAGGGCCAGGAGGGAGTGAGCTAGTGGGGTGGACGCCATGGTACTGCTGGCAGGGGGACGCCGTCTCTAGGATGCAGGCAGTGGTCGGCTAAGCCCTGGCCATGTGAAGGTGGGCCGAAGGGCACAGGGAGAAACAGACACTTGTCCCGCCAGGGCGGTGCTTACCCGGCGATGGCCAGTGGTGGGCTGGTAGGAACGTAGGTTTTTAAGAGGGTGGGGGCGCTGGGACGTGCTCCCCTCCACTGGCACTGAAAATGGAAGGAGCCAGCTGCGGGGAGAAGCTGAAGGAGCAGGAGACATGCAGAGCTGGAAGAGAGAGCATGAGAGACACAAACCGGGAAGTTGGGACCTTGCCTGGTCCCGGGTCTGGAATGAAAGAAAAAAGAGGGACCATCTTTCTCTGCAGAAGGAGGGAAAATGCAGAAAGTGAGACTCCAGCTGCATAATCAAGAGGAACGAAGATGAGAAAACTCAAGTTAGAGATCCTAGATCTTGCCAGTGAGTTCCTTCAATTCTGCGCCTCCGTTTCCTCATCTGGGAGGCGGGAATGATGATGACACCTTCCTGATGAGGTTGCTGAGAGGATGTACAAAGGACACCTCCCCTGAAACGCTTGGCGAGCACGCTGCTTACACCTGCCGAGGGCTCCCCAGAGTTCTGCGGGCTGTCACTCTCGTTACTTTTATTGGAAGTGGAAGCAGACGTCAGAGCCTCCCCTGGAATGTGCGTGGGCCCGAGGGCAGGGGTGGAAAAGCTGTGCGTCAGCCACAGGTGATGGGGAGCCCAAAGAAGCTCAGCTCAGCGCTTCACCTGGGTCTGGAGTCAGGAAGGGCTGCCTGCGAATGGGGATGAGAGGTTTCTGAGGCCGAACATCCCTGGCGCCAAGGTCTCCCTGCCCAGACAGGTCCCGGGGCAGCTGACCGTCTCCAGGGGTCTCCACCCGCCCACCGTGGGTCCCCATCTGGAACAATTTGTGTCTAAAATTGCTGGGGCCAGACCGTTCTCTGGGATGAGAATGCAGTCATGCTTATGGGTGTGCTTCCCGATCCCCAGCCCCATGGAGAGAGCGATGCTAGAGGTGTGCTGGGGGTTTGGGAGGGAGGAGTAGGAGAGGGAAGGACATGGTGGGGGGGGGCGTGGTGCTGCCCGAGGGTACCTGGCTGGTGCCACCTCGGATTTAGGACTCTTAGTCTCGGATCCGGGGTCTGGGAGCCTGGAGATAATCTGGTTCACTTCCCTCATTGCACAGAGGAGGACATAGACCCAGAGATGGGGGTTTTGCCTGGAGTCATGGTGAGGACAAGCAGAGTGAGAACTCACACCCACGCCAATGACTGTGTGACCAGTGCTCTCTCGACTTCTGAGCTGCTTTCTGGAATTGCCCTTGGCTTGTCACATTGGGCTTTTGCAAGGGCCTTCTGTCTGGGGCCTGGGGTCTGAGGACTTGGGGGCACAGGTAGAAGCAAGTGTGGGCTGTGTGTTCCAGGCAGCAAGTGGCAACTGACCGCAGCTCACGGCACCCCCGGGCAGGCCCTTCGTGTAGGCTCCTTCCTTCCCTTGCCTCGGGTGCGGGGTTACTAGGCCATCAGGGTTCCTGGCCTTTCTGGAGGGGGCTTAGGATCCATCTGGGCCGGAAGCGTCCATGCTGTCAGAAGTGGGCAAGTGGGCCGTGCATGGCAGGTTCCACTCATCATGACCCCGGTTTATGAATTGGAGCTGGGAGGCGAGGAGAGAGGCCTTCCCACACACAGCAGCCGGGCCCCAGCTCCTCCTGCCTCCTCTCTCCACACTTCATTCATCTGCTGCTTGTTTCAGGGCCTTCTCTGAATAGCATCTGGGGCCCCTCCTACAGAAAGTGGAGTGTTCTTGGGGTTTGCAGAGAGGTGGTGGGTGGTAGAAGCTTCTCGAGCTCGAGCTCCGCCTGCTTGGTCTTTGGATGATCCGGCCGAGGGTGCGGCCCGGCATAGAACCCCATCAGCAGGAGCCCAGTGTTTGATGTTTTGTGTGCAGAAATGGCTTCTCTTACTCAAGCAAAACGCTGACCCACATTGGAAAGAGCTCTGGCGGGTGCAGGGATGGAGATCCAGTGGGGTTCCTCGATGGGTCTTTTCAAGTTTTATCTCAAGGTCCTCTCCCTCTGGGTGTCCCTGGCGTCACCCTCTGGCCCAGCGGTGTGCTGCCCCCCAAGCCCCGCCATGAGAAACACTGTCTTTCTTACATCTTCTGGGCTCAGTTTCGCATTTAAATGTAAAAAAGAAGTAAATACGAAGAGAGAATCAAGTGAGATAATTATAGGAAAAAGAGCAAGTGTGATTATAATAGCTCTTCAAAGCAAAGGGTTTTGGTTCTGCACGCTGTCTGCCCTGCTCCCGGGCTTTTTCCCTTGGAATTTTCTGCCGAGCCCACGGCCTCCCTGCTCCGAGTGCGGGTTGTGGGGCTGATGCACACCCCTGCCCTCCTGCCCACCTCCCTACGGAGCCGGGACTCCTCAAGGTCAGCGGTGGGCTGCCTCTTAGCAACACTGCCTCCCAGGGGTCTCAGGGCTCTGCTGTAGACGCCTGGGCCACGCCTTCCTGTTGAAGAAGGGGGCCTCACTGACCTTGACAGTAAAGGTTCCCATCCTGATAATCCCTGCTCATTGAAGTCCTACCCTGGTCCATGCTTTACAGAGACAATCTCAGGAGTAATGAGGATAATTTTCTGAAATCAGAATTAATACTCTCATTAGTGCCATTCCACAGATGAGGAAACTGAGTCTCAGAGAGCTTTGTAGGTCGTGTGTCCGAAGTGCTTTCACTGGGAGGTGGACGAGAGAGTATTTGGGACCTAATCGTGTGGGACCAGGAGCTTGTTCAGGCCCCGAAGTGCAGACCATTCCGGGCTTGTCTGTGTGAGCTGACAGGTGCCCAAGGACTCCTCACTACTTGCTATCTGGGCTTTCGAACTCTGACTTTCCAGCCTGCCCCGGACCCTCCCCTTCAGCTCTAGGTTCTGAGCTGTGGTCCTGGGCCAGGGATGGCCCCCCATCTTGCAGGCAGGACCCGAATCTGAATTTGGGGCCGAGTTCCTCTCGGGCTTGATGCTCATCCAGGGGCCTTTCCAGCTGTCCCCTTCCTGGGGCGAGCAGGGGTGATGTCTTATAGGGGCTGCGCTCTGCCGAGAGCTGGAGTCTGGGACCTATACTGACGCCTGGTTGGGGCCCCCCTGCTTGTGTAGTGCTGTGGTAGTTGCCTGTCCTCTTAATTCTGCAGCTCCCTGGACGACGCAGAAGGAAAGCCTTCTGACCGGTCCCCTTCTGTCTCCGAGTCCACCTCCTCTGTCTCCTTGCCCCTTGTTCCTGTGGCCCTCTACTCACGGGTACTCCCTCTATGACTTGTCTCCACCCTGGACCTTGACCCTCAAGTTTCTGCTCCCACCCCGTTCATAAGAGTAATGACTACCTTTTATCAAGCACTAATTTTGTGCTAAGAGCTCTTCATGTGCCTTCTTATTTCATCCTCTCGTGGCCCAAGGAGAATATTGATATGCCCATTTTACACATAAAGAAACAAATGGTGACCCGGAATGGTCGGGTTCCTCATCTGAGAGTGTAGAGCGGTGGGGTTGGGGACGCTGCCCCCAGCAGAGCTTGTCCCCAGGTCACAGCCGCCTCCTTGCAGAGGACCTCCCCAGCCCCGCTTCTGGGCACTCTGGCACCCCTCTGTCCTTGATGTGCATGGCCTCTGCCCTCTGGCTCCTGGAGCACGCCTCCTCCTGCCGGCTGCTCTGGCCATGGACACGTGCGCAGAGAGGGGCTCTGGGGAGGAAGGGGGCAGTGAGACAGCTGTGACCGGCCGCCGCCCCCAACCCCGGCCCTCGAGCCTGGCGACATAGGCTACCGAGTCCTGGGTGGCCTCGCTGTAATGCTGGTGCCCCGGGCCAGCTGGTCAAGGACGATGCACTTGGCTGAATCTGGGGAAGGTCACTGTCTGTCCTGGGGCCTGTATGCTGGGGAAGGGGCGGGTGTTCCAGCTGGGGCTGCTGACATCTGCCTTCTGCTGAGCCCCAGCACCCTCCCTGCTGCTCTGGCTGGAGGCAGACAGGAAGCGAGGGCCTCCCCCCTCGTTCCCCGACCGACCTCATACCCTCCTGCCAGCTTCCAGCTCCACTCCTCCCTCCTTTCTGCACCTGTACCCCAGCCTCCCAGGCACACCTGACCCCACTGCTCGGGTTGAGTTTGGAGGCCGTTCCCTGTGGCTAGGAGACAGTCTAGCATCCCGAAAGGATCCTGTTAGGCCACAGTGACACTTCAGTCTTCCCCATTTGCTGCCCGAATATGGGAACTTTGGCCTCAGCAGCTCTCACACCCCAGGTTTGGATTTCCTTATCTGCCGCTAATGAGAGCACTTACCTCACAGAGCACCTCACATCGTCCCTGGCATGCACACTCAGGAAGCGGGCATGCTGCTTCTAGATCATGGCTCTTCCCTCTCCGAAGGGGTCTGTCCATGTCCAAGTGCCAGTACCCAGATGCTTTTGGTCCAAGGAAGGGCAGTTTGATATAGTTCAGCCTAATAACTGGGCAGCCTAAACAGCAGGGGCAAGTCCCTGGGCTCTGGGTGCCTGCCTCAGTGTCCCCACCTCGGACACCAGGCCCAAGGCATCTCGTGGGAGGGTGACGGTGAGCTCTGGTGAAGCAGTGGGTGAGTCTGTTCTGCAAACAGAGTGTCAAAGAGCCAAAGGAGGGGAGTATTATTATTATTTTTTATTAATCTTTTATTGTTGAAGGGAAGTTTCGGGTGTGGGAGCACAGAATGGGGTTTGAATCCTGCCTGGGTTTGAATCCTTGGGTGGCCTTGGCCAAGCCATTTAACGGTTCTGTGCCTCGGTTTCCGGACGTGGAAGAGGGGGGTCTGGTACCTGTCCCAGGCTTGTGATCGTGTGCTGGGCAGGGTCGGGGAGCCGTGAGTTCATGGATGTGTGAGAGCCGGTCTCCCGCACTCCACCGCGTCTCCGCCCGTGCGGTGAAGGGTCTCGAGTTCAGACCCGCGGTCCTACCGACCAGCTCACTAGCAGACAGCCCCTCTAAACGGGCTGGGAAGTTGGCTTTCTGGCTTCTTCTCTGAGGCACGGCCTGCCTCTGGGCCAGATTCCAATGACAGTAAGGTGAGCAGAGAGCCCGCATTCAGGGGGCTGTCTCTCCCGTGTCACCTAAGTGGTATTGATAAATTAATCTTACAGTGTTGGGATCAAACAGCCCTGTAATTTTTCTATTGTGCAGTCTAATCAGTCTTGACAACTGTATGATTAGTTTCTGTTTGTTTGTAATCTGACTCCCTGGGCTGGCCCTCGGGAGCCATCGAACAAGACCCCCGCCTTCCCCATTCCCCGTCGCTGGGGGGCTGGCCTTCGTGCCTCCATCCTGACCTGGACTCCCTGTCAAGGTGCCCATATCTGGGGGCTGGCCGGCCTCTCCATGGAAGGAGTGGGCATAGCACCCGGGTCAGGCTGCCGGGGTGCCGGCCCTGCCCTTGGCATCCGTTAGCTCTTTATGTTATTTACCATGTTTACAGTCCCTGAGTATTTCTGTGTCTTTATTGGGTTTTTGTCATGAATTTGCAATGACATCATAAAGCACTTAAGATAACATGTAAGTGAAGGAAATCTAGAATCTCAGCTGTGAAGCCATCTCCTCATCGCTGCTGCCCAAGAATGAGACAGGAGGGAGTGCCCTCCCCAGGGTGGTTATTTCTTCAAGGATTATGAGTGACTTCAGTTTTTTTTTGTATCTTCTCATTTTTCCTGAACTTTCCACAATGCGTCTGTAGTGCTTTACCACCAGGGAAAGAGTCATTGAAACGAATCAGCATTAAATCCACTAGCAAATAGCTTCCCTCGTTGGTAAAATGAAGGGGTTGGACCAGATTCCCAACCCTGGCCATGCACCAGATCCCCTGGGATAGCTTGCTGAAAACGCAGAGAGCGGAGCCCTGTCTCCGGGGAGGGCAATCCTGTGGCCTGCGATCCGGGGAACTTTGCGATGAGCATCTCAGGTTTAGAATCCTGGGGGAGTTGAGCTCTCGGCTCTTTTCTGCCATGCTCATTTCCTAGGCTGGTGTTGTTTTAGACTGTGGAGTAGAAGCAGGGAAGGCAGTCCCGCGGCCCGCCACTCCCCTGTCTTGAGGGAGGTGCCTTTACCCTGTTCCTGCTCCAGCTGGGAGGAAGCGGGCTGCCGGCGTGTGTGGCCACATGCTAGCAATGGGTGGTCCAAAGTTGGGTGGGCTCCTGGCACTGCCTGCAGAGGGCCCTTCACTGGGCCAGCATTTCCTAAGAGGCTTGCCGAGTTGGGCCTTTTCCCATCTCCGACCCCGTTTTATCCTCAGTGATTCACGCGCTGGACCTTGTCCTCCCCGCTTGTCAGATAAGAGGCACAGAGGGGCAAAGTGACTTGGGCAGCATCCCACCCGCTGCCAGGTGGCAGAGCCTAGGAGTCGAACCCCGCGATGTGTGCCTGCCTATCGGCAGAGGGCTTTTCTCCTCCTGCAGACCCACAGGGCTCTGGGTTGGTGGTCTTTGAGTCCTCAGTTGTCCCTCTGGGCGGAAGAAACTGGGGTCTTACTGTCTTTCTACTGGTGGGCTGTCTCCCCATCCTCACCTCTGGCTGGACCTCTGCCACAGGGATCACCCTTTCCCCCCAAATGCTTACTTAGGCTGTTCCTTTGCTGGGGAAGGTTTTGCACTGTGTGTGTGGCCCACAGCCACTGTGGTCGTTGTCATCCCTGCTGCTGACATTCTTTTCTTTCCTGCCGTTTAGTTTATTGTATCTTACTTCATTTTGGTGTCCTGATCACATCTTCTCTTAAACCCCAGCCTATTCAATGGTAGCCAGCTTTACGTGGGGATGTTCCCGGGCTTTGGAGAGCCCCTCGCTCTCGCTAGCCCCCTGGGTGACATTCTCAGCGGGCTGGTAGGAGCCAGGCAGGTGGTGAGGGCTTTCTTGGGTGTGGGTGGTGCAGGTCCCTGTAGGAGCTGTGTGACCTTAAGCAGGCCGCTGGGTCTTGGTTTTGTCATGCGCACAATGAGCCATTCATCTGAGAGAGCCCAGAGAGGGTGGCCCGAGGGGACTGTGCTCAGTGCAGGGCTTGGCACCCGGATATGCTCAGAGCGTGTTAGCCACTCCCATCAGTGTTCTTCTAGTTTTGATTTGGACCCTAATCACTGCTGGAAGCCTGGCCGAGTCAAGCTTCAGTTCCTCACTGGGATGAACTGCTTTGCAAATGGAAATGCCCCCCACTCCCAGGTTGGTTGGAGGGCCTGGGATTTGTCAACCTTCTCGTGGGACAAGGATGACTTCTTTTGGAGTTCCACACAGTGTGAGGGAAGAAGCCAGATTGGTTCTAACGTCTGTGCTCTTGCTGGGTTCTGTTGCTCGTAGGTGTTGAAGCCGGGAGGCCTGCGTCTGCCCTGGGAACGCAGCCTCGGGTGGCAAGGGGCTCTGGGATCCCTCCTCATTGCAATGTCCCCGTGGCCAGCCTGGGCTTCTGCTCTTAGAGCTGTTGGCTACAGAGCAGACTGCACAGTTGTGGCCCAACAGCTGGCTAGAAGGATTAAACTTAATTTGATGTAGGTCCAAGGGATTTCCAGCCTCCCCTGTCCCTTTCCCATTGATTATTTTGCTCTGATGTTGAAAGGGGAAGTTGGACTCTGCTAATGGGCTTCCCTCTGTGTCGGGGCAGCTGGCATCCTGCATGCGTGTGCACCCCACTGGCCCTCTGCAGCCCTTCCTCCGTCCTACTTGGCTGTTGTTGACGTATTTCCCATCAGTCTGTGTCCAGGAGGTTGTCTCCTATCATCGTTGCTAGGGCTGTTGCTATGGCATCTGTCATCTAGGCTGTGTTGTGAGAGACACCAGGTGGGTGCTCTCATGCCCGCTTCTGTACGGACTGTCCCCTGCTGGGACAGAGAAAGGCCTTGATGGGGACACAGGCTGGGTTCACAGACAGGTGGCTTTGGATGAGGGTGAAGAACTCGTGGGCTGAGGGAGTCCCGGGCCCCTGAAAGCTCCTCCTCCCTCAGGGGTTAGCGTGGACTCAGAGTTCCTATGGCAGGAGCACTGCTGGCCATGGAGGTGATGTCGTGGAGCTCTGGGGCCTGGCGTGGGCGCAGATGAGCACCGTCACATGTAGTCCGGGAGGACACCTCCTGGCGACCACTGGGCCCCCAGTGGACTGTGAGCCCGACAGCGGGTACGTGGGGGCCCAGCTAATAGCTCGGCCACTCAGACTCAGAACATTCCCTGTCAGCATCCCACTTGTTGAGTGCCTTCTCTGCCCACTGCTTAGCAAGAATCTGGTCCAATGCACAGAACAAGGCTAGCTAACGAGCATTACTATCCCGTTTTGCAGAGAAGAAAAAAATCTAAGCTCAGACACATATGGTAGGTCATGTGGGGTCGCAACGCTAGGCAGTGATAGAGGCCCCGTGCCAATCCAGGTCTGTGGGGCCCCGTAGCCTGAGTCTCTATCAGTGACCGTGGCCTTGCAATGGACGGTTGCTTTTTTCCCCATGAGCAGTTTTCTGTGGAGCCTGTTGGGAGCGTCCACGAGAGGCCTCAGTAGAAGGTTCCTCTTTCAACTGGGGACAGACACTTCCCACATTTTACAGGCTGGAGGGTTGTGTGAATCTGCCTCCTCTAGGTGCTTTGTGTAGAACTACAAAGGATTTGTCTTTTATGTTACTGGCTTATTTCATGTAATATTCTCGAGGTTAATTCATCTTGTAGCATGCGTCCCCTTCCTCCCTTTTGCAAAGTGAGTGATATTCCTTTCAGTGTATCTGTCCCATTTTATTTGTCTGCTTGGGTTACTTCACCATCTTGGCACATGTGAGTAATGCAGTAATAAACATGAGTGTACAAATCTGCCTTTGAGACCCTGCGTTCAGTTTTGGGGAGGTATCTACCTAGAAATGGAATTGCTGAATCGTCTATGTTTAATTTTCTGAAGACTCACCCTATGGTTCTCTGTAGTGGCTTCACCAGGAATGCACAGGGGTTCCAATTTCTCCACTTCTTTGCTAACACTTGTTCTTTTCTGATTCTTTGATAGTGGTCATTTTAATGGGTGTGCGGAGGTACCTCACTAGGGTGTGATTTGCATTTTCCTTCTGACTAGTGATGGTGAGCATCTTCTCAAGGGCATGTTGGCCTGGAGGGTGATTTTTTTGAAGACCTGTTAATCTCGGGCCCCAGGCTGTCACTTCCCTGCCTTGTGACTCACTTATAGTCCTTATTCTGGAGGAAGTTGAAGATGGAGCAAAGGAGGCTCGAGACTATGCCACAGCAAGGCAGGGGAGGTGTGTTTCCCAAGAAAGGGGCAGACGATAGACCCTGGAGTTCTTAGAAGGGGAGAAGGGTGTTCATTTGAGATGATCCTGGGCTCCCTAGAGAGGGCTGATCGTAATTCCCCCAAATGAAGAGCCATTGCTATCCTGGGCCATCCAGGGGCGATGCCTCATGGAGTCCTGCTCTAGGGGAGGAAGGATGAGGTGAAGAAGGCACTTCCGGCGGCTGAGTGTGGGGGAAGGAGACAGCTCCCTGTCTGGCTGTGGCCGAGTGCTTCAGCCCTCTGCTGGGCCTTACTACCTGTTCGGGGCCGTGCAGAACTACTTCCCTGATGTGGGCCTGCTGCCCAGGCTGGGCTGCTCAGCCCTGAGGGAGGGGTTGTCTGGGTGCACGATTCTCTAATGCAAGTTTCTCTCCTTCTCAAGCCCAGGTATACTAGGATGGCTTCTCTCTGAGTAGGGACAAATGCCCGGGACCGCCATGTGGGGTTTGTATTACCCGGCCCTGCTACGGCCTCCATGTCGGACCTTGAACTTTGGGGGCAAGCTCGCCATGCGATTTCAGGAGGTGATCCAAGCTCAAACCACACTGAGCTCAAAACATCCTTTTGACACCAGCACTTTGTCCCACTGGGTTTAGATCACAAGCTCCTGACCTTCCTGCCCCCTGTGAGCTTACCACCTGGGCGCCAGCCCCCACCCCTCATTTGATCCTCGATTAAATAGAAGCATTGTGGGATGGGGCAGCTAACGGCCCTGGGCACTGATGTGGGGTTGGCACTATGCCATGCTTTACACACTTTTTTTTTAATAAATAGGCTTCCTGCCTAATGTGGAGCCCAACCTGGGGCTTGAACTCTTGACCCTGACATCAAGACCTCCTGAGGTAACTTGATTTGAGGGTACCCATTTATGTACTTTTTTTTTTCTTTAAGATTTTATGTATTTATTTGACAGAGAGAGAGAGAGAGAGAGTGAGAGAGGGAACACAAGCAGGGAGAGCAGCAGAGGCAGAGGAAGAAGCAGGCTCCCTGCTCAGCAGGGGAGTGGGGCTCCCTGGACCCCGGGATTGTGGGCTCCATCCCAGGACCTCGGGATCGTGACCTAAGCTGAAGGGAGACACTTAATGACTGAGCCACGCAGGCGCCCCTATGGACATCTCTTATTCAAGTCTCATAACAACCTGGTAAGGGTGGGAAGATCGTTTCCGCCATTGCCGATGGGACAGCATAGTGCAAGGAGCCTTCGCATTAGTGTCTGGATGACATGCTGTTTATTCTTTGCCTGTGTCCGTGGTTCAGTACTGACAGGTTCAGGGCAGAGTTGCTCTCCCAGCTGCCAGTTTCCTTCCCCTGAGGCCCCAACAGCGCGTCCCATCCCAGAGGCCTCCCGCCCCGCACTCAGTTTGTGCGGTGCCCTCGTGTTTCATGTGTGCTCTGTTGCCAGCATCGGCGTGGGCACATTTCCTGATCTCTCGTCTAGAATTCCCGAGGCCTCTTCTGTCCTCAGCTTTCGTCCCTGCAGCAGCCTAACTGCTGAGAGCTGCCTGTTGACCCTCCGGATTTCTCTGCCGCAGCTCCTTCCCGCATCTCAGGAGGCGGCACCTGGCGCCGAGCCTTACAGGGGGACACGCGTGGGCCTCGTTAGCAGGGGGGGTCCCTCAGACACGGGCGTGCGCCCACGGAGGGTGTGATGAAGACCAGGAAAGCTGCAGGAGGCTGGCTGTTCTGGTCCCTCCCTGGTGACAGCTGCTCGTCTTCACCGACCCCCCAAGGATGCCACTCTGTTTGAATCTGGATTTGTCAGGGAAGCTGTGAACAAACCAGGATGTTTTCCCTCCGACCGAGTGCTAGCGCTGAACTTCAGAGCTGCCTCCTGAGTGCAGAGCCTGGCTGTGGGAGGAAGCTAGGCACAGGCGGCAGGGAGAAGGAAGACAGAAGACCCAGAAAGCTTTGCATTTCCCTGGTCCCTTCCCTGGTCCCTGTTACCATGCCAGGCACTGCCCCTAAGGCACTCTCCTCCTAGGGAAGGGGCAGCCCTGAGCCCTACTGGTTACGAGGACGAGATGGCGAGTCTCCTTCGAGCTGGGATCATAAAGGACGGCATCTCACCTGGGAAAGTCATAGAGTGTTCTTTTGGATGGCTCATTTTTCTGTCTTGATTCTCTCTGCTTTCTTTCTCTGCTCTGTGTTTTAACAGCTCAAAGGGGTCCTAGCTCAAGTTATCTTTCCGTTCTTAGAAGCAGTATAGCATCGGGGCTGTGCTGGCTTTGAATAAAGGCCTTGCAAAGTCCTATCCGCCTAGAAACCCAGAATGAGACCTTGCTTAGAGATAGGGCCTTTGCAGATGTAATGGGTTAAGATGAAGTCGTCCTAGATTAGGGTGTGTCCTAAATCCAACGCCTGGTGTCCTTCTAAGAAGGCCAGGTGGAGACCCAGACACACCCAGGGAAGGGGGTCTGGTGAAGACGGCAGGAGTGGATGGATGTGGCAGCAAGTCAAGGACTGCCAGGGCTGTCAAGAGCCACCAGGAGCTGGAAGAGAAAGAATTCTTTTCTGGAGCCATCAGAAGGCACAGGGCCCTGCTGACACCTGGAGTGGGCTTCTAGGCTCCGAATCTGGAAGAGAGTAACTGTTGTTTTAAGCCACCAAGTGTGTGGTACTTCTTTATGGGAGCCGTAGGAAACAGTAGGGTGGCTGAAAGCCTGGATGCCTAGGCCGCAGTGCCTCAGTTCAGATCCCGGTTAAGCTGTGTGACCTTAGGCAAGTTGCTTGGCCCCTCTGTGCTTCTGTTTCTTTTCTGTAAAGTGGAACTTGTAGTTCTGCTTACCTCAGAGGGTTATGTGAGGGTTGCAATAAGTTAGTGAAAATAAAGCATTTAAAGTAGTAGCTGCACAGAGTGAGCACCGTGTGTATGCTTTTATTGGAAATTCACCTGCACTCACTTCTGAACCACAGAAGTCTCTTCACACCCTAAACGATGCCGAGCTGCCTTACCTGTCTGCCTGGATCTGTGTGAGGAAGCCAGTCATGCTGGTCTCTGTCAGGCAGAGAAAAGGCTTCTTTTTACTCCAGAGTAAACCTCAAACAGGTCCCCAGGGCAGGGCATGCCCCCAGCCCCGTGGAAGCTGGCCGTGTGCTTCTGTGCGGTGACCTTCTATGTGAGCAGGAGGATACTTCCTGCCCCAGGATTGGGGGGAGGACAGAGTCAGGCCCCACTCCGCCCAGGGGCCCATTCAGACACAGCTCTCAGCCGGAATATGGGAGGTTTGCCTGCTGAACTTCTCCTCTACCCACGCAGCCATGGGAATGGAACATAGTGCTGGCTGCGGGAGGCCTGGTGTGTGTGTGTGTGTGTGTGTGTGTGTGTGCGCGCACAGCAAGCTACAGAAGCCTTGATGAAGCCTGAACCAGGTTGGAAAAGCAGCTTCTAAGAGCCGTGAGAAGGGAGAGTCCGAGGACCGCCCAGCTCAGGCCCCCGAGGTTGCACTGATGGGTGGGATGGGCTCCGTCGACTCAGGTGGTTCATGAAACCACAGCTCAGTGATTGCTTTCCTCACTGTGTGTCCCACATCTGAGCCACCGGCCCTGTCTGTGACCAGCAGCAGGAAGTGTCGGCATCCTGGGCCATGCCGAAAGAACCCAGAAACGTGCTCCAGAAATGAATTGTTAGACTTTCAGCGGGTGCGTCGACTCTTCCTTCCTTGCAGTTCTTCCCATTTGATTCATCTATTAACTTGGATATTTAGAAAGTAGTGTGTCGGGGCTGTATTTTCTTGCTCTATCCTACAAAATTGACTTTATTGAATTACAGTTTAAACGTGTTCATGATCCATATAGAGTAAATTAAAAAGAAAAATCAAAACCACTCATTTGAAGAACCTTTTTGTCTCTTGCTGAAACACAAAGAATGCGTTTTCCACAATGTCACACGTGGTGTTTTATATAAGGATCTGTGTTATGGATGTGTTTCTGGATTTAATGCCACGGAGAGAATGTTTATCTCTACAAATGACTTTTAGTAACTTGATTTACTTCCCTTTTCACCTTGGCTTCCAGGAGACCCGTGGCAAAATTCAGGGCATGATTGTGGGAATTTGTTCATCTTGGATGTTAGCACACACTTCTTTGTTCCCTTTTAAAGAGTCTGTTTTGTTTCTACATCTGATTTTGCTATTTTACATTATACCTCCATTATATGTTCTCTTAAGTCCTTAAAAATGCATGGAACTCTGATGTATGTACCCCAAAAGATTTGAAAGTAGGTACTTGGACAGAAACTTATACATGAATGTTAATAGCAGCAATGCTTAAAATAACTGAGAGGCAGAAACAACCCAGATGTTCATCAACTGGTGAATGGATCAACAAAATATAGTATAGCTCTATGGTGAAGTATTATTTAGTTATAAAAACAGAGTGAATCTCTGATAGGTGCTATAGCGTGGGTGAACCTCAAAAATGTGGCGTTAAGTGAAATAAGCCAGATATAAACCACATATTGTGTGATTACCAGTACATGAAATGCCCAGCATAGGTAAATCCTTAGAGACAGAAAACAGATTGGTGGCTGCCAGGGATTGGGGGAGGGAAGAGTTGGAGGTGACTGCTTAATGGAATGGGAACCTTTTTGAGGTGACAAAATGTTTCAGAAGTAGCTGAAAATGGTGCTTGCGTTTAAATGCATGAAAGTCCAGTAAACTACACACTTTTTTACGTTATGTGGTTTTATCTCAATTTAAAAAATGCACTGAAATATATATATATATATATATATAAACCACACAGGTGGAGTATGAAAATCTATACAAGGGCACCTGGATGGCTCAGTTGGTTAAGTGTCCAACTCTTGATTTCAGCTCAGGTCATGATCTCAGCTCAGGGTCGTGGCATCGAGCCCTAAGTCAGGCTCCATGTGTAGAGTCTGCTTGAGATTCTCTCCCTCTGCACCTACCCTTCCTTCCATTTTCATTCTCTCAATAAGTAAGTAAGTAAGTAAATAAATAAAATAATCTGTATGAAATCCTCAAACAGATTTCTTATGAAGAAGATAGAGTGGGTCATTGACTGTTTTACAACTAGACCCTTCTTGGAATTGCTTCTCTCCTGGTGCTCGGAGGTGCCCCACATGATTCAGGGGTCTGGGGCTGCCTCACCTGGGGCGCTCCCTGTTCGGGGAGAGAAATGTCCTCTTCCTAGGTGTGGCCTGCCTGCAATCTGTCTTTTCTTAGCATTTTCTGAGAGCACTGTGTCACAAACTATTGTACATCATGGGACACAGAAACTAGCATTTTTGTAGCACCATGGGGGTAAACGGGGAGGGTATTTGCAGCAAGAGGTGGCTGCCTGGTGGGTTCCTGAGGTCCCATGTGGACAGTGTCTGTAGCACAATGGTTGGGGAGCTCTGCTGTGTGCCTTGATAGAGGCAGAACTGTAGGGAACAGGGATGTGAGGTATGCTTCACTCTGCCTTGGCCAGGAGGCCAGAAGGAATCTGTATCTACCCGTAAGTGCTCAGATCCACCCCTGCCCTCTAGGGCCTGAGTCCTGCAAACTACATCTCCCAGACTCCTTTGCCAACCAACTCCTGGCTGGGTTTGGGAAGAGAGAAGGCAGGCTCCCACCCCACAATTTGGGTATAGTCTTTGTGTCTTTAGCAGTGGCTACATCCTCCTAGCAGTTCCAGCTCCTCTGGGCATCCTCCACTGCCTCTAGCTCTGATCCTGGGCTTCACAACACTACCTCCTCTTTTGATCCCTTCAACCTGAGGGCTTCCTGCTTTTGCTAACCTCTGGGTCATGGTGTGGGTCCCTGTTTGGTTTTGCAACATCTCCAACATCCTTAGTTTCTACATCAGATTTTCTCTATCCGCGGAGGGTGTAGGCTCCCTTTTACTGACTGGACTCTGACTTATGCAGCGTCCTGGCCCCTCCCACTGGTGGAAGTGCCGGCCAGTAGCAGAGAACATGCATGGGATTGACCTTGATCCTTGTGCAATCTTTCTCATGTACCTGAGCAGCAGCAGGCAGCTGACCCAGAATTCAGGACCCCAAGTCCTGACCAGATATTATCTCTGTATGACCAGTAATGGGGAAGAACAAGAGTTTGGGATAGCTCATCTTCCTAGGGAACTCCTATTCATCCGTCAAAGCCCAGTTATCACTCTACTGCTTGATCACTGTCCTTTTCTCTTCTTGTTGCATCTAGAATGGATCAGTTGCTTCTTTATCTGTGTTCCCCAAATGGTTTATATGTGACTTATAGTTCTTCTCCACTGGAGCCACTGAGGACCTATTTCCCCCATGAGCAGGTATGTTTGTGGAGGGAAAGGACCTGGCCTCACTCAATTCCATGTGTTCAGAGGCTCACTCTTTGCACAACGTCTGTTACACAGCAGCCAGTAAAACAGTGTGACCGAGCTCCCCACTACTCGAATCTGGCTGCACATTAGGATCATGTGGGAAGCTTCTAAAACAAAATACAGATGTGTGGGCCCTACTTGAGACCAGTGAACTCAGAATTCCAAAGGTGGAGCCCAGACACTGGCATTTCTAAAAGGCCAACTTGGTAATTTTAATGTGCAGCCAGTGTGGCGAACTCTTGATTTAAATTACTGCTTTGACTTATCATTAGCTTTGAGTAATGTTTCCTGCCCTCAAACCCAGCTCCTCCTGTGATTTAATTCAACCTAGCAAATACTCTTGAGTGCCTACTCTGTGTCAAGCATTGTAGAGACAGACTCTTGCTACTCGAAGTATGGTCTGTGGCCAAGCAGTATGTGTATCATCTGGGAGCTGTTAGAAAGACTGACTCTTGGGGCGCCTGGGGGGCTCAGTCGGTCAAACGTCTGCCTTCGGCTTGGGTCGTGATCCCAGAGTCCTGGGATTGAGTCCCCAGTCAGATTCCCCACTGACCGGGAGTCTGCTTCTCCCTTTCCCTTTTGCGCTCCCCCTGCTTGTGCTTATCTCTCTCAAATAAATAAAAAAAAATCTTAAAAAAAGAGAAAGAAATGCAGAATCTTAGGTCTCCCCCCAAGCCTACTGAGATTTTTTTTTGCAGTTCACCAGCTCCCCCACCGGTTTGCGTGCATGTTACCCTCTGAGAAGCAATGATGTAGGATATCATGCAAATGTCAAAGTGTTCCCGTTTCCTGTCTCATCCACTCTGTTTTGTTTTCCTTCAGTGGCATATCATTTTGTATCCCTTTCTCAGGCTAAAATGACATATCCAAAGGGGGTCAAGACCAGGCAGGGGATAGAGGAGATGATGTGCTCCCCTGAGGGTGGTTGGGAAGGGAGGGATGGACGGTCTCTCTGGGCACACGGGTACCAGCATTTGAAAGGCCCTGGGCTTTTGGGAAGGAATGGTTCCCGTTTCTGACATTGCGGTTTCTTTGGGAGTGATCCAGGCGTGCTGGAGAGAGTCTGTGGCGAGTCTGGAGGGAGCCGCATGGAGGACTGCAGCAGGTCTGCCTGCCAGGGAATGGGATGGCATGGATACCAGTAGAGCAGTCTTGCTTGCCTCATGCTTTCGGAGTTGCGAGCACAGTAGCGAGTGTCTGCAGGCCAGCCTGTCAAGACCGTATGGTTCCCTGTGGTTCAGATAGCAGGGGAGCAGGGTGTCTGTCCACGGGAGTCGCGACTTAAAGGCAGCCTGGATGTGGAAAGACTCTGCACGTCTGACGACATGTCTGCCCTCTCCCTGGAGCCAGGAGCACCTGGCCTTGGTATGCGGTCAGGCCAGGTGTGAGGGTGACACTGATGGTGCCGTTTCCCACTGGGAAGTGGGGGGCAGTGCCTGTCTGGGAGGGCAGCTGTGGCTGGGGCTGTGCCACCCTTGCCTCTAGCAGAGGCCTCTGCTCTGTGTGGTTGCACGTTTGGTGCTGGATCTGTGGGAGAACACACAGGAGGAGAGATACCCTTTTCTGGAGGAGACAGCTCTTGTTCCCCAGCATGCTTTTTTGCTGCTCGAGCATCTGTGTTTGGATCAGGCCACAGAGGGGACACATAACGCACTCCAGATCCGAGAGGACAGCTGTGTGTGTTTCTCTTGAGCTCTTCAGGGCTGTTGGACATACACCTTCAGAGGAAGCAGGACTTCATTTGAGAAATGCGATTGTTAGGGGTACGGTTGGGCTGTGGGCGGGAGTCAGCAAGATGGGGTGAAAAGGCCAGCATCTTGCGGGAGGCTCTGTTGTTACGGCTGGCCTGTGGCACCACCAGCCGGCTCATGGGACAGCCGCCACCGCGTCCTGTGGCTGTGGGCCGGTAGGTCAGGGTTTCGGGAGACCTCTGTGCAGCCCAGCTCCCTCCTGTCCCCATGGGATCCTTCTCTTGCAGTCAGACCCTGCACTCTGTTTATTCTGGGCCTGGAGAAGCAATAGGGAATCACATGAGAATGAGAGGACTGACCCTAAAGTCCCCAGTTCCGAGGCTGACGATGGCCATGTTCCTAAAGGCTGTGTGGGGTCGAATCCCGCCGTGTCCCTCAGGTGACTGTGCCAGAGCTCATATCCATAGCAGTTTGGGCTCCCTAAGAAGAGACCCAAGGCAGGGAGGGGTGAGCCCATGTAGGTATCATTGCCGTATTGGGTCTCAGAGCCCATGCAAGTTTGGACAGGTGCTTGCAGAGAAGTCTCCAGAGAAGTCTCCTGCTGGCTCACTGGCCCACATCAGCCAATCTGAGCACCGGACATGTCATGCTGTCATGCCTTGCTGTTACCCCCATACTCCCTTGAGCTACAGTGTCTGTATCCTGCCCATTTCTCACCCCACACGAACATTAAGGCATCAAGTCTTCAGCTGACACGTGTTTTGGACCCTGAGTGAGACTCTTTTGTCTTCCCTCCGTGTACAGAACTGTGTGCTAAGACCAACAGCTGGGACAGAAGCCCCCCCCCCCTTTTTTAAGATTTTATTTATTTACTTGACAGAGAGAAACACAAGAAGGGGGAGTGAGAGAGGGAGAAGCAGGCTTCCCTCTGAACAGGGAGCCCGATGTGGGGCTTGATCCCGGGTCTTTGGGATCATGACCTGAGCCGAAGGCAGTCGCTTAACCAACTGAGCCCCCCAGGCACCCCTAGAAAAGCCCTTTTAATGAATGCTAAGGAAGTGTCACCCCTTAATTACTTTCTGCTTGCTTACCGTTTTCCTGGGGCCCCTGAGAATGCCCATCTCCCCCTGCAAAGGGTGGGCATGGGGGGAGGCATTGCCCAGACTTTACACCTTATTTTTCATTAACATCGAGTCTGCGAACTGCATCTTCTCTGCTGATTCTCCCCTTCCCTCCCCCTCCATTCCCATCAAAGCTGAGTCTGATCTGATGGGAGAGGGGCTTGGCCTCCTGGCGCAGGTGGCCCTGTCTTGCTGGGAGGCGACACTGTGTGACGGCTGGAGCCGGGCACCACGCCCGGCAGGTAGCAGGCTCTCCGTGAATACATGTTCGGTGCCCGCGGCTTGCTTGTCTTCACCAGCAGCTGTTGGTGTGTGGGAAGACAGCACGTGGCTTGTGTGCGTTCCTGTCCTCACACCTTCGTGTAATTGATTAGTTCATTCAGCAAGAAGTTTTAGCACCTCCTGTGCTGTGAGCAGGGTGCCAAGAAAGGGGCCTTCTTGAGGGGAGATGAGATGGGCCCACAAAGAACACATGTGCTAAAGGTGATGACGCTTGAAAAAGAGAAGCTCGGCCAAAAGTTAGGAATTCAAGGCAAGGCATTGTAGAATGAGGAGCGCTGAAGGGTAAGTAGATCAAAATATACCTTCTCCACATTCCCGTGCTGTGTTACAGTTTTATGTGGTTTTATATGGTGTTGAGCTGTTTGTCATCTTGGGGCGCCTGGTGGCTCAGGTCAGGATCTTGGGGTGCAGGGATCGAGCGCTGTGTCAGGCTCCCTGCTCAGCATGGATTCTGCTTCTCTCTCTCCCTCTGTACTCTCCTTCTCTCAAATAAACAAATGAATAAATAATCTTAAAAAATATTTGTCATCTTAACCATGAAACAGGTGGGGCATGTTTTTAGTAAGGAGACATTAGGGGCAAGGGGTGACCAGAGAGGGGAAGTATCGGGGCGGCAAGAGGACCAGGTTGCTGAGGGCAAAAAAGTGTTGGAGTTGGGGACCCTGTACAGGGAGATGCAGAGACATGGTCAAAGACAGGTGGTTTGATTGGGAGGCAATCCTAGGGAGCCTAAGTAGGGTCATGGGGACCCGAGACAGCAGGCCAGAACGGGTGGGATTCCAGGCCAGTGAGCATGACAGCACAATGGCCTTCAGTCACGGGGGGACCTCTGGAGGTGCTATAGAACATCTAAGGGAGGGACAGGGAGGGATGTGGGGGGTCCGTCCACCCCCACCCTGGGAGATGATCCTGGGGCGCTCAGTCCCATGAGCACTTGCCCTGCCCTGAGAAAAGCCGTCAGGCTGGTAAAAAAACAAAAATACAACTGAGTAAATGTGAAGGTCGGATTGGGTTTATTCAATGATTTGTGAACTAGGTAGTATCCCTTTAGCAAATAGAAAAGAGCTCCAATGAACTTCAGCAAAGAAAGGTTTTTAAAGGCAGAGAGGGAAGAGAAAAGAGGAAATTATTAGCCCAGAAGACATTGTTTTAGGCAAGATTGCCCTCCTAAAGGGAATAGGAGGGGTCTCTCAGAGGAGTACCTGTCCCTGCTGAGCAGGAAATTCCCGGTGGGCAGTTGAAGTCACATTTCCGAGCAGGGAGGAGGGGATCCAAACTGTAGTTGCATTAGCTTGTAAGGCTTGGCTTGCTGACTTGGGGATTAGCCCAGGCCACTCCGTTCTGGGCCTGCTGTTCCTTCCTTTTTGTAATTGCCCCCTTTTGATGAGACTCTCAGCCTGGGAGATGTGAGCGGAAGCTAAGGCATTAACAGCGGTGCTCAGCTCCCGCACACGGTGCGGCCTGCAGCGCTTGCCGATCTGTGTGTTGGTGAC
Source organism: Spilogale gracilis (assembly GCA_004023965.1). Taxonomy (NCBI): domain Eukaryota; kingdom Metazoa; phylum Chordata; class Mammalia; order Carnivora; family Mephitidae; genus Spilogale; species Spilogale gracilis. Next base: position 47,039 of record PITA01006206.1, read on the forward strand.
AGCTCTTGGTGGTTTGGGCTCCATCCCCGTGACATTCACAGGCCACAGCATCAGGGCTGCCCTTTGTAAGTTGGCTGCTTTCTTCATTCCTTTTCTGACCTTCTAGTCTCAGGAAGGTCCTTTGCTTAATGGTTAGTGGCTACAGATACGCGTTTAAAGCTTTGGAGAGAATGTAATGCACCAGTGAGATTCTTATAAATAGGATAATTGCCAGTGTTTGCAGTGGACCTCGGAGCCATGGTCCCCAAGAACTGAACTAATCCAAATCAGATAAGCCAAAGACCTCATGGAGGGCATCACCTTCTTAAGCCAAGTGGCTTGCTCGGTGATCTTACGCAACTTCCCCAGAAGTTTCGTCTTCCCCAAAAGTGTTCCATCCAGGTGCAGCCAGTGGGGCTGGCCGCAGCACAGATGCCTCCTCCCCTGCTAGATGACAGTCCAGGACTACTCTGCTGTGGAGAACAACGTTGGCTAGAGTCTAAGGCTCTTTTTTTTTTTTTTTTTTTGGCATTTACTGAGTTAGTGGTGGGTTCTGCGTGTCTTCAAGAGTTAAGGAAAGGTTTCTGATCATATTCTCTTTTACATTTACTCCTCATCAGGGAATGGATGTTCTTGCCAAAGGAAGCAAATGCCGATCAGGAAATGCCTCCTGGCAAATCTTTTCTAACTCAATGGTGTAAATGCAGAGGAGTCAATGAATGAAGTGTCTTAGTTCATTTGTGGGAAGTTAGATGCACAGGCAGATAATCCAAGAGATATTGCCCAGCTCTGTGGCAGCCACAGAGACATCAGAGGTCCAAGGACAGAGGACAGTGGTAACGGCCACGAAGACAGATGCTCTTGGGGCACAGACTACTTTCTGCTGAGGCGACACTGTTAATGGATTCATTCATGGACATTTGCCTGTTCAAGCCAGAGGTCAGTTTTCTCTTAGCCTGAAATAAAAAGCTGTTCTAAATTCCAGGAGTTACCCCCTTAGCAGTGGCCTGGGAGACACAGGTGACGGTGTTATATTCTAGGCCAGGCCCACATAAAGAAAACAAACAGGAAGAAGAGAGAGTTTCATGTTTGGTCCAAGTGTGGTCTTGATCCAGCACCTTGGGACAAAGCGGTCTGCCTCGGTTCCTGCCCCCTCTCGGCCTAGTCACCAGCGTTCGCACAGAAAGCCTTCTTCCGCTGTGAGACGCATATCCAGGGTTCAGGTCTGTGAAATCTGGCTGTCATCTGAGTGGTTAGGGGGCCCTGATAGAACCCCTTCCAAGGACATTCAAGGCTGGTCTTTGTTCTTATTGACTCCAAGTAAGAAGGGTGGGAGAAAATCAGAAATGTTCGTTCGGAGAGTCATAGCCAGATATTTGAGGAAACTAGAAGAATTCAGCTCTAGGACAGAACCTCGAAGACAGGTAACAGGATTAGAAACAAATATAGATAAAGGTGTAAACATAATTTCTTCTCGCTACAGTTACTTTCATTTTTTATAGCAAAGCTAATTTGTTTGCATTGAACTTTGCCTAATTATTTGCATAAGTGCAGCAAGAATAGTGCTTGACTGTGTAAGCTCTTTCTTAAAGACTGCTTTGCTGGAATGTTCTAAGCAAGGTCACAGGTTGATTTTTTTCAAGGGGCTCTATTTGGTCTGTAAAGTCAACCTTAATTCCTTTACACTATCTGGTCATATGTGAGTCTACGTATCTCTCTCTCACATATGACATTCCAATCAGAGCCTAGGAGACGTAACCAACCAGTGTTTGTAATTGTGCTCTGTTACCAAGAGAATAGATTCTTACTGAACTTATGTAAATACCTAATTATTTTGCCATGAAAAGAATACTAAAGAGTTTTGGAGTTCCGGAGGGATCAGATGTGGAGAAAAAGTAAATGTTTCATTTTTGTTCACAAAAATCTATCTCACCACAATGTGGATAGCTTCACAGGAAAGAGATAAAGATTTCCTAGGAGAACCAGCAGTGTTTTAAACAAGAAGTCATAAAGATTATAATTGTCTCCCTGAGTTCATTCTGTCCCATATAATTAATTCTTACTGGTCTTGATCTTTTGTGAAAAGTCTTATGATGCCACCAGTTTCTCCATTAGTGTTCTGTAAATTCTTACTCTGTTATCAGAACCTGTATGAAAGTCATCAGAAACCTGTACTATAGAGGACTTCTCAGATGCCTTCCCATGAATTTCTCTGGAAATGAAACACATTTGTAAGAAGCTTTTGTTTAGCATCTGAGTAAAACAATAACTGCCTGCAAATGATAAGATTTAAAAATGACCATGGTTAAAGGTCTGATGAGAGTTTATTACGTACTTGACAAAGAGAGTTGGTTATTTTTTAACATACAACATTTGAAGATAAGAACTGGAATTTTAAGTGTTTACATTAGAGTAGGACATAATAGATCTTTCAGAATCACATACAGTTTCTGGGACACTTCTATTAATAACTTATATCCACACAAATATGATCTAAGAAGGTTTACTGTCACCTACTTGACAATGTTTCCTGTGTAATTTATTGTATGAAATAAACCTCTAGTTAGTGTAACATCTCTCTTTTTATAAGAAGAGAGAACAAATCATTTGAGATGTTCCTGGATCTTTTGGAAAATCCCAAAGTACACAATTTTGCATCAGTGTACTTTTAATATTAATATTAATTTTAAGTAAGTTCATTTTAGTATCAGTCATCTTGATCACACATTAAAATTCCTTTTCAAAGATTCCTTTTCCAGAAATCCTTCTCTTTCTTTTTTACATTCAGGTTTTTGTCCTGTGTTTTCTCTTTAAATGTGCTGAATATCCAACCTCACTTTTGGGTAAAATCCTTTCTTTGCCCTCAACAGAAATGTATTTCCATTCCTAATGCCTTCTTCTACTGAAAGCAGACATTCTAATTTCTTAAACGTTTGAAGGTGTTTCCCTTACTATCTCTGGTAGCTTTAATTGTATATATGCATGTGTATATATACACACGCGCACATGTATTCATGGTCCATATACAAATATATGGGTACATAGGTGTACGTACTTGGCATATAAAATCCTATTAGTTTTAGGTGTATGTTTTAGTGACTTAATATTTTTATACATTTGGAAATATTCCTCATGGTAAGTGTAATTTCCGTCTGTCACCATGCAAAGTTCTTACAATATTGTTGACTATATTGCCCGTGCTATACATTACATTCCCGTGACTTACTTATTTTGTCATTGGACGTTTGTACCTCTTACTCCCGTCTTTGGTAAACAACAGTTTGTTCTCTGTATTTATGTATCTGTGAGTCTGTTCCTATTTTCTTGTTTGGTTTATTTTTTTAGATTCCGCATGTAAGTGAGATCATGTGGTTGTCTTTCTCTTATTTCACTTAGCATAATACCCTGTCGATCCATCCGTGTTGTAAATGGCAACCTTGTAAATGGCAAGGTTTTTCTTTTTATGGCTGTGTATTGTGTATGTATAGATACACACACACACACACACACACACACACACACATGCACACACAGCACATTTTCTTTTTTCTTTTCTTTTTTCTTTTTTTAAATTTAATTTTATTGTTTTTCAGTATTCCAAGATTCATTGTTTATGCCCCACACCCCGTGCTCCATGTAATACGTGCCCTCAGTACCCACCACTAGGCTCTTCCATCTCTCCACCCCCTTCCCTCCAAGACCCTCAGTTTGTTTCTGAGTCCAAAGTCTCTCATGTTTCGTTTCTCTCCCCGGATTACCCTACTTCCCATGTCCTTTTCTTCTCCTATTGTCCTCTATATTACCTCTTATGCACCATATGTAAGTGAAACCATGTGATACTTGACTTTCTCTACTTGGCTTATTTAACTCAACATAATCTCTTCCAATCTGGTCCATGTTGCTACAAAAGTTGGATATTCTTCCTTTCTGATGGAGGCATAGTATTCCATTGTATATATGTACCACATCTTCTTTATCCATTCGTCTGTTGAAGGGCACCTTGGCTCTTTCCACAGTTTGGCAATTGTGGCCATTGCTGCAATGAACATTGGGGTACACATGGCCCTTCTTTTCACTACATCTGTAACTTTGGGGTAAATACCCAGTAATGTAATTGCAGGGTCATGGGATAGCTCTATTTTTAATTTTTAAAGGAATCTCCACACTGTTTTCCAAAGCGGCTGCACCAACTTGCATTCCCACCAATAGTGTAAGAGGCTTCCCCTTTCTCCGCAGCCTCTCCAACACTTGTTGTTTCCTGACTTGTTAATTTTGGCCATTCTGACAGGTGTAAGGTGGTATCTCAGTGTGGTTTTGATTTGAATTTCCCTGATAGCTAGTGACAGTCTCTTCAATAAATGATGCTGGGAAAATTGGACAGCTATGTATAGAAGAATGAAGCTAGACCATTCTCTTACACCACACACAAAGGCAAACTCGAAATGGATGAAAGACCTCAATGTGAGGCAGGAACCCATCAAAATCCTAGAAGAGAACATAGGCAGTAACCTCTTTGACATCAGCCACAGCAACTTCTTTCAAGACACATCTCCAAAGGCAAAGGAGACAAAAGCGAAAATGAACTTTTGGGATTTCATCAAAATAAAAAGCTTCTGCACAGCAAAGGAAATAGTCAACAAAACAAAGCAGCAACACACAGAAGGGGAGAAGATATTTGCAAATGGCACTACAGACAAAGGGCTGATATCAAAGTTCTATAAAGAACTACTCAAACTCAACATCCAAAAAGAAGATGAACACACCGCACATTTTCTTTACCTATTCACCTGTTGAGGGACCCTTAAGGCGCTTCCATATCTTGGCCTTTGTGAATAACGTTGCAGTGAACATAAGGGTGCATATATCTCTTCAAATTGGTGATTTTGTTTTCTTTAGACAGATGCCTAGAGGTGGAATTGCTGGGTCATAGGGTAGTTCTATTATTAATTTTTTGAGGAACCCCGTACTGTTTTTCACAGTGGCTGCACTCATTTGCATTCCTACCAGCAGTGCACGAGGGATCCTTTTCCTCCACATCCTGGCCAACACTTGTTATTTCTTATCTTTTGGATAATAGCCAATCTGACAGGTGTGAGGTCATCTCCTGGTGGTTGTGATTTGCATTTCTCTGGCAATGAGTGATGTTGAGCATCTTTTCATGCGCCTGCTGGCCTTCTATATGTCTTCTTTGGAAAAATGTCTGTTTAGGTCCTCTGGCCCTTTTCTTTTTTAATCAATTTTTTTTTGACATTAAGTTAGATAAGTTCTTTATATATTTTGGATATTAACCTCTTATCAGGTGTATACTTTGCAAATCTCTCCTCGCATTCAGTATGTCGTCTTTTTGTTTTGTTCTTGGTTTCCTTTGCTATGCAGAAGCTTTGTAGTTTGGTGCGGTCACATGGTCACATTTGTTTACTCTAGCTTTTGTTGTTCTTGCCTGAAGGGACTGGTCCAAAAAGTAGTCAGTGCCCCAACTGGCGTGGAAGAGCTTACTGCCTATGTTTTCTTCTAGGAGTTTTATGGCTTCAGGTCTTAATTTCAAGTCTTTCATCCATTTTGCATTTATTTTTGTATGTGGAGTGAGGGAGTGGTCCAGTTTCATTCTTTTGCATGTAGCTGTCCAGTTTTCTTAATACTATTTATTGAAGAAACTGTCTTTTTTCCATTGCATATTCTTCCCTCCTTTGTCATGGATTAATTGACCACGTAAGTGTGGTTTTCTTTCTGGGCTCTCTATTTTATTCCATTGATCTTGGTGTCTGTTTTTATGCCATCACCATACTGTTCTGATTATTGTAACTGTGTAGTATTGTTTGAAATGAAGGAATGTGATGCTTCCAGCTTTTCTCTTCTTTCTCAAGATTGCTTTGGCTGATCACATATATGAGTTAGAATTCTTAACCCTTAATGCTATCTAAGAAGTAAACAATTGTGAAGTGTCTTTTCCATTAGCATTCTGTGAATTGGCAGGTTTCTGAGTACTTTTTATGATTTCTAGACACAGGCTTTTCTCAGTGTGCCTAAAACATGTTTGCCAATAGACTTGAAGATCTTTGGTTCCTCTGGAAGCAAAATATGGATAAGCCTGTTTTCACTAATTAATGTTTCAGTATTTTATCTTATTTGGAAACGGTCTGGATAGCCAAGGAATCTAGCTTAGCTCATTATATGACTTAACTTTGCAAAACTTTAAGGTTTCAGGTTACCCAAAAGATATCGGGAAACTATTTAAAAAGTTTACATCCTGCTTACACGTATTCAATGTACTTGTTCTTGACAGTTATTTTCAAATTACCCACAAAGTCTTCATGAGGCATTAGACAAAGTTAGCTACTGTACCAGCCTCTTTTCCTTGTTGACAGAGTTTGTAACAGAGATAACTGACTTATTTGATTAGTAAACGTGGGTAGGAAGAAAAGTATTTTATATTAGATGCTGGTAACTCTAAAGACATGTCTATTTTAATGAAACCAACAAACTTAAACTAGTGTTAATATCAAATAGCTTCCTAGATCATGTGACTCTGAAAAACAGTTGGGTTAGTTTCTATTATGTTTCTGAGATTTAGAAATACTCAGTTTATAAGTGCTTATTGTTAACTAATTAAGAAGAGCTTTGATATTTACTAGAATTTGGCAAGAATTTTCATTAACTTTAATTTTGATTACAACTGAGACATTGATTTCTGGGCCATTTTTTTTTTTTAAGATTTTACTTATTTATTTGACAGAGAGAAACACAGCTAGAGAGGGAACATAGGCAGGAGGAGTGAGAGAGGGAGAAGCAGGCTTCCTGCCAAGCAGGGAGCCCGATGCGGGGCTTGATTCCAGGACTCTGGGATAATGACCTGAGTTGAAGGCAGACCCTTAATGACTGAGCCACCCAGATGCCCCTGGACCAATGTTTTGATGATGGACCCAAGACAGTATGATGTGGGGGACTCAGGTGTCATTTTAGATGCCTGGCCTTGTAGCTGTAAAGCTATTGATTTGGTGGACTTTTGTTTATGATCTCATGTATTTAAATTTTCATTAGCCTTTTACAATGAATTTTCTAATGAAGTTATTTCAGACTCTTGAAGCCTTTTGGTTGCTTCTACATACCAACTAAAATAGATATCTGATTCTGTTCATTATGGGAACCCTTACTTTCAAGTGTAATTCTTAAGTAAAAGATTTTGTCCAATTGGAGTGTTCCCCTAATAGCCGTTGCAATTCTGAGTTGTCTTTAGTAATTGTACCCTTTCTGTAGATATTTATAGCTTCCAGGACTACAGGTTTTAGACATAAAACAAGGAGATATGCTGGAAGACGGCCAGTTTGATTGTTTGGAAATTAAGGATCCCATTTTTTTTTATTGTAGTTGATCCCTGAACAACAAAGGGGTTGGGGTACTGACCACCTTTGTGGCCAAAAGCCTATGTATAAGTTTTGACTTCTCCAAAATGTAATTACTAATAGCCTACTGATAACCAGAAACCTTACTGATAACATAAACAATCAAATAACACATTTTGTATCTGGTATGTATTATAGACGATATTTTTATTAACAAAGTAGGCTAGAGAGAAGAAAATGTTTTCAAGGAAGTCCTAAGAAAGAGAACATACAGTACTGGACTATAAAAAAAAAATCTGACTATAAGTCCATTCTCACAAGTTCAGATCTATGTTGTTCAAGGGTCAGCCGTATTTATTTATTTATTTTAGCTAGCCTTTGGGTTTTCTCAGAACCACTTTAATGTTTAAGTGGGACATACCTTGGGATTGGGGATTGTGTGGTATTTTACAGCATACTGTATTGCATGGACATGTTTTTTGAGATTGGCAGGTGGCCTGGTATCAATCTAACTCGTCCTGTGACCGACTTCTCCTAACAGGGGAGTCTTTGGGTTGGGGAGGGAGTGCTGTAACAGCTTTTAATGCTCAGCCTGTGCCACCCATTCAGCAGCTCTTTGCCCTCTGAGTTCCCCATTAGCAATTAGCCTTTACCTCCTGTGCACATTAGCAGAAACCAACAGTGACCCCGGAAACAGAACTTTGGACCTCAGCAGTCACCGAAGAACTAAGGCCTGTGGAGAGGACTGGACCAGCAGACCTCAGAGAATGAGGATGGCAGACAGATTCCAAACAAATGGACAACCAGAGCTGGCACCGCCAGTTCCTGGCATGGAGTCCAGGGAAGGATTTCAAACAAATGGGGAAGCTGCAGATTAAACCACCTGCAGTTCCCAGTGTGGAATCCGAGGGAAGAACCATGCGCCCCGGTCTGGAAGTTACTGCGGACAGGTCCATCGCAGGCCCTGTGTGTACCCCAGGTGCTTCCCACGAAGCAAAGACTGGGGAGAGGGTTGAACCAATAGACCTCAACAAATGGGGACCATGGCCTGTAGCCCCACATGATGGGAAGCTCCGTATTGCCACTGACAGTTCCCACATGGATCTTGGGATGGAATTAAGCTGGGGTTTTGTATTCAAAAGCCTCAGAATTGGGGGCTTTCACAGTCAATTAGGTCAGGAGCTCAGTGCAAAGAGGGTAGAGCCCAGATCTGAAAGCAGACTGACACATGGCTCTCAAAAGTGACAAGAAAGACTGTGAACTCAGAGTGTCCCCAGGGTACCATGCCTGTGTTTCTCTTTGTTCCTGAGGCCGTAGGAAGTCTCCTTCAGTCCTAGCACTGCCACCAAATCTGTTAAATAACAAAAACTCTACTGAGTAAATTTGAAGATCTACTTGGCTTTGTTCAGTGATTCATGAATTGGGCAGCATCCCATCCAGCAAATAGCTGCAAGGAGCAGCAGAAATAATAAAGGTTTTTAATGGCAGATTGGAGTGGAGGAAAGGAAACTATTAGCAAAGAATGTATTGCTTTAGGCTGAGGTACCCTCCTAGGGAGCGCAGAAAAGGTGTCTATCAGTGGATTACTTCCTAAGGCTGACCAGAAGATTCCAAGTTAGATGGTTCAAAGTCACATTCCTGGGGGCTTGAAAGTGCAGTTAGGTTAGGTATTAAGTCTTGGTTTGCTAATGTGGGCTTTAGCACAAGTGACTCCGTTCTGAGCCTGCAGTGTCTTTTTTTTAACATGACAAGAGACGCGGGTGCCAAAAACTGGGAATCAGGCAGCAGCATGGAATGGAGTGGTCCGAGGAGGGAAATCAGTGCAGCAAAGGACACGTGGTGTTTTCTGCGGAGGGTTTGCAGAGCCTCATCCAGCCTCCGCCACATCCGGTGTCCTTGCTAATCATTTGCATGCTTATTTCCTCGGGAATCGGCAATACTAGTTTTTTGTCTTTACCTTTGTGGTCTTGGGCCTTGGTTGGTATCGATTCTCACTGTTGTGCTGAAAGCAGGCCCATGGGACCTGCTCAGTCTCTTGTGGATGCAGGTCTCTAAGAGAGTCGGTAGCCATGCTGCAGACATTGGATGCTCTCTTCGGCAGCAACGTCTTCTCCAGGAAAAGCGCTGTACCCAGCTCATTGTGGGAGGAGGTGGGCTGGACCAGTGACAGAGAGGTGGTCTCTGGGAATTCAGGGGCAGGGACAGGCCTGGAAATGTGGTTGGAAGAAACTGGGCAGATTGCTGGGGAGTGGGGTGGTCGTGAAGAAGAGCGCTCCATGGCCTTGCTGCCCTGGGTGAGATTATTTAGGGGAGCACCAGGAAGGCAAGGGGCGCAGACCAGGGGGAGGGTTTGGGCAAGTTTTGGGCAGTGGTCTTCCACCAAGGAAAAACCCTTCAGAGGTATTTGGTAATGCCAATGTGTGGACCCCTGACCCTCTTGGAATGTAAATAGATTGCATTTGTCAGCCCTGGTATAGTCCCCTTCCAGGAACCCAGACCTCTTGGAAACGGGCTGTGTTTTACAAAGAGAGGAGCAAGGGAACAGAAGAGAGTCAGAATAATGTAGAGCCCCATTCATGTGGATCTCATCAAGCTGCCATCCACATGAAGAGCTTGGTGTGTCCTCGGCGGATGTTTGTTCCAGGGGAACCCCTGATGGGCAGAGCCAGGGGACTTCAGCAAGCAAGCAAGTTTCCACTAAGAAAAAGCCCAGCATGGTGGTGTCCTGACCTCCTGTTCTGAACTGTGGGACCCCAAGCTACCTGCAGGCAATGGATTCCAGTTCACAGATCGAAGCACCATCACCACCTGGGTGGGTTGGCGAGCGCCACCCCCGCGTGCCGATGACATAAATCAGGAGTGTTTTCCTTGAGGCTCATTTGCACCTTGAGCCCTCTGCTCATATATAGCATGGCACATGGTTTCTCCTGGGGTCTGAGCCGAAGACTAGCTGCCTACTGTGCAGTCTTCCACTGTTAGGAGATGTGTGGGCAGGTGCTGTGCCGTCCTGGGCTCTGAGACAGAGACCTCGTCATGTTGGTGAACGCTCACAGTAGGTACTGACGGGCCGTGACGCCGAGCAGCAAGATTTTCCCAGGTATACCGGATGCCGGGCCGAGGCAGCTGCATATAGTAGGTGCTTTATAAATGAGTGGATGAAGCGGAGTTCCAGGCCCCACGTGCTGCTGAGGTTAGGCTGGGCAGCCCAACCCAAGTTTGCAATGAGCCTGTGGGGCCGAGGCATTTCAGGCTGGCACTACAATAGGCTGCCGGCCATAAGACCTTCCTTGTGGAGAGAGGATCAGGTCCGGGTGAGCCAGGGGCTCATGGGCAATTCTCAGGAATGCTGCCAATTTATTCCCTCTTACCCTCCACCCTACAGCTAGGAGATCTGTGTTTCTTTCTTCTCATGCATGGTGCAAGAAGACAGCTGATCAGGGTGTGACCTGAACAATTCCTGGTACGTTCTGGCCCCAGCTTTCCCCTTTTCACCTTGTGGGTTTTCCCTTTCACTCACTTTTTGGGTACTGACACCACCTTCCCTTCTGAGTCATTGCTCTGGGGATGGGAGCCTGGGCAGTCCTGCCTGCTGAACTCGGTTCTAGGGTCAGTCCCTTGGGGCCTCTTGGGAACCTTGCCCCTACGGCCTTCAGAAGAGGGATGTCTGTGGGATGCAGGCCAAGTGCTGGCTTCCCAAACTTCCCCAGGTGTCGGGGTTGGAGGAGGAGTAGCATCTTGGCCTTGGCATGCCTGCTATGCCCAGTGTGGAGAGTCGGCCTCACTGGGTATGTGTTGCTCAGCCCCCTAATAGGGCACCCCTCAGTGTCTTTGCTGCATTCACCTTTCCTGTCCCTCCAGGGACACCCCAGATGATGCCTGGGGCCTCCTTTTGCCACTTTCAAGATAATAAATGCCCTCCCTCCTGGGGAAAACCTGACGGCTCAGGAAAGAACAATTCATGATACATGCCGGTGCATTGAGGGCTTTGAAGGAGCCAGGCATCCCATGTGGCTCTGGGGATGCTGAGATAAAAGGAATCCCTGTCCTCAAGGATTTCAGGGTCTCATGGGGAGACAGGCCTGTCAAAGAGTGTAAGACAAGATCACGATGTCCTGTGGGAAGTGTCTCTGTTCGGAGCTGATACTGGCCAGCACACACTGTTCGAGGCTGGGAAGTTAAGATGGTGAGATAGTCCCACAGCAGTGGGTGAATATCTGCGGTCCCGAGCCCCCGGAGTGACCACACCCAGTACTCCAGCCACCTGACTCCTCCTGGAAGCTTCTCCCCTTTCCCCACCCTTCCCGGCACGCACCTGGATCCGGGAGCTAAGGATCTGGCTTAGGAGGCCCTGGGAAGCCTGATCCAGCCCTTTGGGCAGTTTGGGTCCGAGTTTGTGCTCTGTCAGGTGCGCCTTAGCTCAGCCCTGGTTCTGTGACAGCGCAGCCGGGGACCTCGTGACCTAGCGGTGTCTGAGCAGGACTCGCCGAAGGAGGTCTGGGAAGCACGTGCCCATCTGCGTCCGTCTGTGGCTCTGTGGTTTATGCACCTCTGAACCTTGACATTGAACGTTGGCCCTGCTCCACCCCCTGGACAGCTCTTCCCTCCCACAGAATGGAGCCCCCGCGGGTCCCTGTTTCAAGGAGGGGCTGCTGAGACTTGCTGCTGGGAGCGCAGGATGAGCACAGGGCAGGAGGAGGGGACCCAAGGCAATAGCGTGTGGCCGATTCTGTTGTCAAGGAATTTATGCTCTTCTGAGGGAAGCCTGGCACAGAGGTGACAGGGTCACACTCACACACCGGCAAGCACACAGGAGTCATTGTGCAGTAATTAGAAGGTGAGGCTGGGTGGCTGAGGGCTGCAGTGGGGTGAGGGTGGTGTGCTGAGAGCCTGGTGGAGGGAGGAGGACAATACAGCCATCGGAACCCCTGGAGGGGGCCGCTCCACACAGCCCTGGGTGCCCCGGGGCCGGCAGGGAGGCGCGGTGGCTCCGAGGAAGCCAGAGGAACGAGCCCCGCAGCAAGGGCTTCATGTGCCCGACTTGTAAAAAGGGTTTTGCGCTGTAGTCATGTCACTGCCTCGGCCGCCGCGGCCCCAAGCTGGGTCATTCTGCTGGCCCTGCAGGCCCCGGTTCCCGACCTCAGACCTACACAGTTCAGTGATGGCTTGCAAAGAAAAAACGTACTTCTTTTTCTTATTCTCGATGCTTCTCCTCTGGCCACCAAATGTGTGACTTGCCCCCGTACTGACCAGTTCTCTAGTTCTTTGCGGACTGGGTGTCCTATGATCCAGTTTGGTTCTGACAGTCTTGACCAGGAGGTAGTGTCCGACCCTGCAGGTGAGGGCGCCGTCCTGCAAGGCTGCACCGCCCCCCAGATTGTCACCTGGGCTTCTGACCAACCATCCATAGGTCGAAGGTTCCCAGGACCCCCTATTTGGGTTCAGCAATTTGCTAGAACGGCTCACAGAACTCAGGAAGACGGGGTACTTGATAGCTTACCAGTTTATTATAGAAGAAGACAAGTCAGGGACAGCGAGGTAGGAGGGCTACATGGGGCAAAGTATGGGGGAAGGGCATGGTGTTCCAGACCCTTTCAGGGTGCACTCCCCCCCCACCCCAGTGCCTCCCCGTGTTTACCAACTGGAAGTTCTCTGAGCCATGTTGTTTGGGATTTAGATGGAGGCTTCTTTATGTGAGTGTAATTGACCAAATCCTGGCCCTTGGTGAGGAAGTCAGCCTCCAGTTGGATGGAGCTGACAGTTTCAACCGTGTGGTTATAATTGGTTCCCCTGCTCCCCGCCCCCGGCCTGAGGCTGTCCAGGAGCCTCCAAACACTGCTCATCTTATTAGCAGACAGACACTTACCACTGTGGAAATTCCAAGGGTTTTAGGAGCTGTGCGCTAGGAAAGGAGAGCAGAGACCCAGTGTATTTCTTAGTATGTCATACTGCATTTGTTTTGGAGGGGAAACCAACATGGACTAAGCTCTAGGGTATTCCAGACAATGTGCGAGAGTTACAAACTCTTTCAATTCATCTTTGTGATGTTTTCATGAAACCGGCATCACAATGTCGAGTTTATAGATGCAGAAGCCGAGGCTGGACAGGCAGGCTTCTCTGCTGATGAGAGCGCACCTTCCTGACACAGCTTGGCATTCTGTCTCCCGTGACAGCGGGATGGGGGGTATAGGGAGGAAGGGAGCAAGCGTCACCAAAGCCACTCGGGCAGGTCCCAGTAGCAAGTCCCCTTCCTCTCTGCTTTGGAGAGAGGATTGGAGCCTCAGGGAGCCATTACAGTGTGTGATGCATTTGACACGGGGAAGAGGGAAAGTGGCTTCTGTCCTCAAAGTGTCTGTGGCTCTTTACATAACCCCTTCCCCGAAGTGACAGGTTTTCCCACAGTGTGAAACCTTCCTCAAGGAAGTTTTGGTTTGGTGTGCTAGGCATCTATTAGCCATTGGGTGTTGTTAGCCTTGAGCCTGTGGACATGTTCAAAGTCATCACTGAGAACATCAGAGCCCCAAACAGGGTAGAGTTCATAGGCGGGAAACCGAAAAGCTTGGTATGAGGGTGTCACGTCCTTCTGGGCATGAGGCTCCCTCCAACAGGTGCAAGTTATTTACTAGGAATAACTTGGAGGAGGGATTGTCAGGTCTTGAATCTAAGAAAGAGTGAGAGCAAGAGAGAGCTGTCAAACTTCTTCTTGGATAGATGTGGTTAATAGATGGCACTCCCATTGCCCCTCTCTGTACTGTGCCATGGCAGACATCACTAATCAATCACAGCTCTTTTCTGCTCATCTGCAGATCCCTTCTAACCATAGCGAGCTGTGTGAGCCATTGCCAACCCACTGGTGTTGCACGTGATTTGTTATGCGCTCCAGCTCTGCGGTGCTGTTTCCAATCAGGAGGGCTCACTCAGCAGAGGTAGCTGGGGAGAATCCAGGAGGTGAGAATGAACCGTTCTGTCCATGCTTGCTCTTGGGGAGCCCAGGGGAATGTGTGTGCTGGAAACAGGAACTACAGGAGAGGGGAGAGACTGGGCGTCAGGGGTAGAGCTGACCTGGAAATGATCTCTAATTAGGCAGTAATTGAAGTCATGTGAATAGAGAGATGCCTTCCAAGAGAGGGAGGATATGGGGAGAAGAACAGACGGCTTATGGCCGGAGGGAAGAAAGCTGCTCACAAAGCCGAAGTGAGGAAGAGAAAAATTAACAGGAGAAAAAGCTGAATTTCCTTCCCCGAGTGAGGGAGACCATCTCTCCAGCCCCCTATGTGGAAACCTCTGGAACCTTAAGGAACTCTGGGGCTGGTCTGCTTCCAGATTATGAGGGCTAATGCTGTTAATGCCTTCCCTATTGGGCTCAGTTGCAAGCCAGTGTTTCTTCCAGCGCTGTGGTCTTGAGCGGTATCCCCTCCCTTCCTGCGGCATCCCACCCCGCAGGCCTTTCCCGGGCCTGGCCTGGCACCCCCTTCCTGCTCCATCCTGCGCCTCTTCTTCTCCGTGGCTTGCTCACGTTCTGGTGCGCTGTACACAGAGTGCGAGGCACCACCAATGTGATCTTGTCTTCCTGATGGTTACCTTGACGAATCGCTCTGACACCCTCTGGTTTCAGCGATAATTATTCCCACAAAGTCAAGGCCTCCCTTCCCGGCGGGACCTGGAATTACCTTCGAACAATGAGAATGCCCCAGGCCTTGGAGCAACCACATTAACTCGGAGGCAGAGTTGCAGTGAGGAAATCTACCCTTTTAATAGGGGGAAATATTGCCCTCATATGTCTTTATGCAGTATACTTGAGCTTAATACTCACTTACCAGTTTGCCTTTATAACTTCCATATTGAGTGAATTAAGTTCTCCATGTGGGTAGTTATTAAAGAAGTGATAAGTGCTTTATAATTCAGTAAAGGGTGGCCTGGCCATTTCATATTTTCCTAAGGAAATTGGCCACCCGAAGGGCAGAACTCTCAGGACCCATGGGGCCAGCTGATTTTAGGCATAGAGTTTGCACTATTGGATTACTTTCAAGCCAGCTGCTCTGGCCTGGACCAGACTCTCCTTCTTGCTCAGACTTTCTCCTCCAAGGCCCATTGGGGAGAAAGGGTCAAAGTCAATGTGCCTCTCCTGCCTCAGGCTGTTTCTACAGTTCATCAAAGATCTCTTCTTTCTCTCCTAGTTCAAAGCGGAGTTGTCAGGATTGGAGAGTTTATGATCAATGCAGCTTGAGTCTCATCTGCAGACAAGAGGAGAGTGTCTCCTTAGGGGCCATGGAGGTCTGACCCCCCCCCCACTCCCTACACCCCCCAATCCCACGGGCACAGCTTACTTCTTTATGCCTTCATCTCTTCAAATGGTTGGAGAAAATGCGGGTCCCGTCAGGACCTCAGCAGCCAGAGGGCTTTTACGAGGTGCTGCGAGGTCCTAAGGTTCTGAGGAAGGAAATCCTTTATTTGTTCGCTTATTTAAATTTTCTGTTCTGTACAGGCCGAGTGTTGTGGATATGGTGGTGAACAAGATAGACCAGTTGCCTGCCCTCACAGAGCTAGCTAGCATTTTGTCGTGAAGAGATGCAATAAACAAGTCAACATACGTGAGGGAATGACAGATTTTGCCACATGGCATAAAGGAACTATCTAGAGTGGCATCTCTCAATCTTGGCACTATTGTCATTTTGGGCTGGGTCATTCTTTGTCCTGAGGGGCCTGTCCTGTGTTGTAGGATTTTTAGTAACATCCCTGGCCTCTATCCACTAGACTTTCCCAGTCGTGATAATCAAAAAAGTCTGCAGTCATGGCCAGATATCCTCTGGGGGACAGCATCTGCTCTTGGCTTTTGAGAACAGTCGATCTGGAGGAAGGCTAGAGAGAATGACTTTGGCTAGGTTGGTCAGGAAAAGCCTCTCTAAGGAGATGACATTGAAGGAGAATCCAAGTGCTTTTAAGGGCAAAACCAAGTGTGAGGGCCCTGAGAGGAGAGGGGAGAGCTTGGTGTTTCGGAGAATGGAAAGGAGGCCAGTGAGACAAAAATTAAGTGAACAGGTTTGGTTCGTTTGAGCTGAGGCAGGAGACACCTGGGCCGGATATGCTGGGCCTCGCTCCTGTGGTGTGGTGGAGGCTGGAGTTAACCCCCCAAGGGCGGGAGGAGCCCCTGGAGGCTTGTTTTTGGAGGGTGGGTGCATTGGGGGGGGTCATGATCAGATTTACGTTATGAAATGTTCATTCCGGCTTCTGAGTGAAGGACCGGTTTTCATTCAGGCCGGACTGGCAGCAGTGGTCCCGTCTTAGAGGCCCTCTAGGAGAGGTACTGGTGGCCTCGGCCCGGGTGAGGTGGGGAAGGGACAGAGCTGACATCTCTCTGGAGTTGGACTGCTCAGGTGTGGGTGTTGCAGGAGGGGAGGAGGCACTCAGTGATGAAGTTCGGCTTCGACACGCGGCTGACACGGGTGCCATTTACCGGGACAGAGAGGAAAGCCGAGCGCTGGTGTTAGGCCTGCTGATCTATCGGGGGAAGAGCCTGGAGCTCAGCAGACTGGTGGGAGACACACCTCTGGATGCTCTCAGCGCATCTCAGAGCCAGCACGTGGGCGAGATCACCATGGCGTGGCCAGGAGAAGGGGTCCCAGGGAAGACCTGGGAGACACCAACAATTAGGGATCAAAGGATGTGGACCTTGCAGGGAAGACTAAGAAGCCAGGGTTCTCGAGTAGAAGGAAACCCAGGAGCGAGTTCAGGAATCCATAGAGAATGTTTCAAGAAGGAGCGAGTGGTTAAGTGGGTAAAATGCCCCCGAGAGACGGGGTAACGGGGTGGCAGAGCGGTCTTTGCCACACGAACACCGGCGACCGTGGTGGGCAGGTTCTGTAGAGCAGCTGGGACCAAAGACTAATTGGGTTGGAGAACCCAAGGGAAGTGAGGAAGGAAGTCGGGCCTCGGGGAGGAGATAGACTCTCTCAATGCCCCAACATGGGTTGGTCACTGGAGGAGGGTGTGGCAGGAGGGAGATTTTCCCTTTAAACTGACCCTTCTAGAGCACGTCTGTATGCTGATGGGAAAATCTTAGTAGAGAGAATGTGAGGGTCCAGACAAGAGAGCGGGAAAAAAGATGAATGAGCCCTTGAGAAAGTGAGAGGGGTTGAGTGTGGGGGAAGGTCCCCGTGGGAAGCTGATGGAGAGCTGGGTGGGTAGGTTCTGCCGTGGGTCACTTTGAGCATTCCCTAAAGCTTGTGTTCATTCATTCATTCCCTCTGATGTCACTGAGAATTTACATGGTGCTGGACACACTTGCTTCTGGTCCATGACTTCCAAAACCTCCTGAGCTGCTGAAGGCCGTAGTTATGCGGGCAAGGGAAAGATGGAGAAGGCATGCCCACGTGCCAGCAGCATGCCCATCTCGCCTCCTCTGTTCGGCAAGAGGGGGCCCTGCCCATTTCCCCACTCCTGACACCGAGCGTCAGCAGCAGACACTCTGAGATCTGGTCCGTGGGCCTCCCCAGACCTCTGGGATCACCACTTATGGGCCCCATAGTGATTCCAGAGGAGCACATCCCTGATTGGGATGTTGAATTGTGTGCACCAGGCCACGTCTGTCCTCAGGGAGGGAGTTCAAGGCGCTTGTGGAGTCTGACCGGGCCTCTGGGCTGCTCCAGGGGGCAGAGTGAGCCCTGTGCCGGCACCGAGCGTGGAGAGTCTGGGGCATGAGGGGTGTCTGGAGGCGGCCACTTCGCACCAGCCTGGGTGGCATCCCAAGTACGTACTTATCCTGGGGAACCTGGCCTTCTTTGCGATTCTGGGGGTGAACGAGTGGTGAGTAAGACATGATCTCTGTTCTCATACATCGTGGTTCTCGCCTTTAGATGGACACATAATCAAATAATCAAATAAGACAATTACAGATGGTTATTAAGGGCTGTGAAGGACATGAACAGGGGCTTGTGCCAGAGAGCAGCTGGAGGGGAGGGGGATGTGTGTGTTCACATAGGGGTCAGAGCAGGCATCTCTGAGAAGGTGACCTTTGCAGGGAGCCCTAAGGACTAAAAGGAGACATGACGAGCATTTCATGGAAGTTCTGCTTGGAAATAAGTCTGGCGTGTTTAAACACAGGCAGGAGAGTGTGGCAGGGGCCCTGACAACAAGCAGGTGTTAAGAGAAGGGGCCACAGGAGCAGCCAGAGGCTGGGGTATGCAGGACCTTGTGGGCTCTGGCGCGGTGCTCTGATTTCATTTTAAGGGCCATGGGAAGCAGGTGGCGGGCTTTCAGCAGGGGAGAATTGAGCGGACAGGTGTAGAGGCTCTTGGGGGAGAAGAATGACAACAGGGAACCCTGTGAGGAGGCAGGTTAGAGGTGGGCACTGCTCGCGTGCCCACGTGTGGGCATACTGTGTTAGCAGCCCACGCCCACCGTCTGCCCAGCTGGCAGTGCATGTGAGGGGCAGCAGTTAGACCGGCGCGGGACTGGCCATTCTGGTCCCACGCGGGTTGGGGCTGAGCCGGATTGCCTGAACCCCCAGTGAACTGGCCACGTCCCAGAGGAAATCTCAGTCCTAGGAGTCAGGCCTCGTCTTAGCCGGGCAGCAGCGGGGCTGTGTCCTTGATCTGTGAGCAGACAGAGCATCTCAGCCCCTGAAGAGCACAGGTGTGTGCCCAAACGTTCCCCGTTCCTGGCACGAGCCGACACAGATGCCGTCGTTTCCCATCTGTTCCCTGCACGATGTGAATGTTCCTTTCTGCCGTCCCAGGGGTCCCAGATGTGGGGCTGGTTCACTGTGGTCCTTGACGTGCAGCTGCTTGGAGAGCTGGTGCGCTAAGGTGCCGGCCTGTGGGGGTTGCCAGCCCAAGAAGGGTCCCCAGGCTCGCAGGTCCAGCTCCCCAGGCATCTTGGATCCCCCCGACAGCTGTCAAAGGAGAGAGAGTCGGGTGACTTGGCTGGTGTGATCCAGTGCGCGTCTTCCCCAGCCCCCTCCATGGAGCTGTTGCTCCAGACGGTTTGTTTATAACGCTAAACATATCAGATAATTGAAAGCTAATGCTTCTGTCTGGATCACTAGACATAATATCCCTGGATAGCAAGTTAATTTCCTTATTGCCCTACAAGGCCTCGAGGTCAGGTGCACGGCGCATCCATCGTATACGTGCGTGTGCGTGCACAGACCGGTGCTGGTGCATGCGTGTTCTCCCATGCTGAGGTTTTAAGAAATGGAATTCTAGGCTAGTGTCCCCAGGTACTCAGCTCCGTACTTCCGTTCAGGCCTGTGTCCTAGAATCGGGGGTCAGCTGAGAAGAGGATAGGAGCTCAGGTCTGACGGGGAGGTGTCTGGGCACAGGGGGCGTCTGGGCACAGCCCTGTTAGCTGAAGCTCTTGTGTGCTGTGTGTTGGAGGGGTGGAATGTCTGAGAAACGCCCGTTTCAGCTGCCTCCTGCCACGATGCGCCTCCAAGAATAGATACATGGATCGAAATATTAGTGGCGTACGCTTAGGTGCCACCAGGAAAATGTGAATTATGACTGCACCTCTAAGAACACCTCACTTATCTCTCGACCTTAATTATCCAGAAAGGGAATTAGAAGCAAAGAAGACAGGGACAAATATATACCTATTTGTGTGTGTGTGTTTGTGTTCTCTTAGATCTTTAATCAGGTTCTATTTACTTTTACATCCACCATTCCAGCAGAGTAATGGAATCTGCTGTTTCTCACCCTGGGCTGTGCATCAGCACTGAAGTGAGGGCTAAGACGTTGCCTCCTCTGATCCTCACACCCACTGGATTTCCTGTAAGGACGCTGAGCACCGGACAGCTTTGAGGGTGGCGGACCCAGGGGCGTCCCGCTTTCAGGGGCCAGAGCTGGGCATCTGCACCTGCTCAGCCTGCCTCCAGGGCAGCCACGCTTAGCCTCTGGGCTCAGAATGGCTGCCCACACACTGGTCGTAGCACATTGCAAGGGCGGAAAGGCCCTGGGGAGTGACGGCCCCCAGCCCCGCAGCCAAGGAAGAGCCATGAAGCTGCCGAAAATGGGCACAGTAACCATTAGAGTTTAGGCGTCGTGTCAGGGAAGGGCCCTTTGGATAGGGACATGCATTCTGCCTACTTCAGGAGCCTGTGAGGGCGTCTCTGGGTGATACAGCCCAGCAGGCTAGTTAGCTTGGTCGTGATGATCCAAGATCATTAAGAAAATGTTAAGTCATGTTTTGCCTACTCTGCTTAAAAAGGCAAGGAGGTGTGTAATGCATTTTAGGAAGAAAAAGAAACATCTAGCAAGGAAGTTGAACATGTAAAGGTTTTGCATTTAAATTTAGTTGTCTGGAAAATTCCATTATGAAGAACAGGTCGTTAATAGTAGTGAGAAGTCACAGTGAAAAGAACAGTGATCTTACAGCAAGGGAGGAGAGAGAAAAGGTTGCAGACATGGCCAGCCATGTGCAAAGGAAGGAAGGATGCTTGCTTGTCCCACCAACCAACGCTTGGTCTTGCTGGATGTCCCAGCGACGAGGAATGTTCTTTTAGGTGAGGGGAGACACCTGTCATGCCCTTCTTCTTATGGGCCTCCCCATCAACTTCAGTCCCCTAGTGATGGAAGGGGGTGGATGTCTCCGTGTTCTAGAGTTTTCCATGTATAGGACTTAAATATTGGAGTTATAAACAACTCTTAAACATATCCACATGACATGTTTTTAATTAAAATATGGACCACACAGTCTGTACCATCTCATTTTTATATGCTTGGAGATGCCAGTTCATTTCCATATTGGCTGTAGCCGAACAGAAGGAGGAAGAAAGCGGCGGTACAAAAGCACAATCGGGTTTATTCTAGTACAAAGGATTTTTATCTTTTCCCTGGATGTTTTAATTAATATTTCACTTCTATCCTAGCTCATCCCCAGAATGGGTGGGGGAAGCAGCTATCTGTGATTTCAGGACTGGGTCCTGTCATTGGGAATCACTGTGAATGGCTTCGTTTCTGGTGGTTTTTCTCCTTCTCCCGAAGAGGCTGGGCACATGCATGAGCCCTCGGCTCCTACACACCCTGGTCCACCTGACAGCAGCGTGTTCTTTGACCACAGAGGCTCACTTAGACCCCATTGAGGTTTTCGGAGCTGTAGCCTGCAACCACGCTCCGGCTTGGCTGCTCAGCGTTGTCGTGAATTAAGCCTCCCTTCCTCCCTTCTTTCTGGAAAAGTGTTGCATGTTCGCTCTTGGTGAAGAGTTGCGATTCTGGGGTGTCAAGGAAAAGCAGTGTCTAGAGGAGAGGGACAGGGCACTGAGTTGCCTCTGTGGATGGGCAGTTCCCACTGCAAAGCAGGAGTCAGCCATGCAGAAGAGGAGCTCTTGGGGTGTGGTGGGGGTAGGGGAATCTTGGCCAGTGGGTTCCAGACAGAGCTGGGCAAGAGGAGAACATTATTTCTCCTGAGATGTGAAACCTGGAATGGGTGGTGGTCAGGGGCACCAAAGAGCCCCTCATTTCCTCTCAAGGAATGGCCTTGACTTCCAGGGGGTCTGGGATAGCTTTTGATGGTCTCCTTTCACCTAGACCCAGGGGCCTAGAGGCAAGCCTTTTGGTTTTGGCCTGGGGCTTCTTAGGGTTTGCTGCAAAGCAGTCATTTTTTTTTTTGAAGTTTTTATTTATTTATTTATTTGAGAGAGAGTGTGCATGAATGGGGGAGGGGCAGAGGGCGAGGGAGAAGCAGACTCCCTGTTGAGCAGGGAGCCTGACATGGGGCTTGATCCCAGGACCTGGAGATCATGACCTGAGCCAAAGGCAGATGCTTAACCGACTGAGCCATCCAGGGCCCCCAAAGCAGTCATTTTTAGAACTGTTGCTGTTTCAAGCAGTGGAATGCAGTCTTCAGTTGTGCTGTTAAGGCACAAGCCTTATGCGAGGGTAGGGCTTCCCAACTATGGAGATGCTGGGCCAATAATTCTTCGTTGTGGGTCCGGCCTGGGCATCTGTGGACCTTTTAGGAGGACCCCTGGCCTCTGCCCACGAGATGCCGGCATCATTCCCTTCCTCCCAACTGTGACCAACAGAAACGTTTGCAGACCTTTCCCAGCGTCCCTTGGGGGGCAGGATGGCCCCTATTGAACGCTGCTTGTGAAAGGGACCCAGGTGGGGGCACGTTAGTCAGGGTGGGGGCCTCCTCTCTGCCCCCACCCTCACTGCCCCCCCTCCGCCCGCATGCAGACTGAGAACAAGGCTGCAGAGCTCCTTGGGGCCGGCCCTGCCACGCACTCTGTGCCCCAACGGATGAGCGAGAATCCCATAGCCCCACAGACCCGAGTTCCCGGCATGGCTCTGAGCTCCTTCTCTCCCCCGGTGAGGTGGGTTGCCGAGACGCCTGTGCAGGGATACCTGGAACCGGGCTGACCAGCGACTGCCCCCGACAGGGTTCAGATACCGAAACTTCCTTTAAACAGTGATCATCATCAACTGGTTTTCAAGCGACAAAGTTTAAGTGCTCAGGGGAGACAGCCTGGATACCCAGAAAAGCACAATAGAAGGAAAAGCCACATACTGGAGGCCAGCGTAACTACTGTTTACCACCAACAAAAGGAAACCAAACCTACAGTCGTATTTATCTGGTTTGTTACATTTTTAGAGCCCGCCTTCCCACTTAAGCTTGTAGCACACGGCAGCCAGCAGGGCTCCCACGGCTGACCCCTTGGGGCTGGAGCGGAGTGGCGAGTCACCCGCGGACTTGGCAGGTGTCCCGCTGACGTCATCCGCAGATGCCAGGCTGCACCTTCTCCTCGGAAGCCGCCCTGAGCTCCGGCTGTGCGTTCCCTGAACCCGTTCCTGATTTCTGCTTGAGCAGTTTTCCTGGAGGTCATGAATGACAGATTTACTGCCCCTCCACGCTCCTGCCACATGGAGATTTTATCAATGATTGCTGAGAAATGACAACTTCCAACAGAACCGCGATGCCATTTTTAGCTTGAAAACTGAGAGAAGACTGCTCAGTTTCTGCAAAGCACAGGGTTAAAAATAACCATCCTGGCTCGCACTCCCTGAGGACTTACTATGTGTCCCGAGCTGCCATTCTGTCCGGTCTTTAACATGGCCTTTCAGTTCTCACGTCATTCTTACACTGGGATATTTCATTACCCCATCTGATAGATGAGGAAACCGAGGCGCAGACAGGTGAAGTCCCCTGGACGGGGTCACAGGTGGACAGTGCAAGTGATGGGGTCGGGATATGCGTCCTGGCAGCCTGGCTAGAGGCAGGGGGCGGCGGGGGGGCTTCTTCTATAAAAGGCAGGTCTCTGTCACGCTTCCTCAGCTCAGCTCCGTCTTGATAGAGCAAAACCGCTACAGACCACAGTGAATGGCTATGAACACTGAGATTTGAATTTCATAGACTTTTCGCATGTCACAAAATAGGATTCTGCTTTTGATTTTTTTAAAAAAATGTACAAACTATTCTTAGCCCTCAGGCTGTGCAAAGACAGGTGGCGGGCTGGATTTGGCCCGCAGGCTGTAGCTTGTCGACCGGGCTCGAGAGCCCAGGCTCTTCACCGTGCCGCGGCACGGCGACTGTGCAAAGGCTCTTCCCCAGGCGGAAAGACTCCGGGCCCGAGTCTCTTCACCAGCGAGCCTTTTGCACCAAAAGCGTTCATTCATTGCCCCACCGTATCTCCGAGTGAGCCTACATCAGGGACGGGCCCGCGTGTGGCCCTCAGGACACAAGAGCTAAGAACGGTAAACCGACGGAATGCACTGATGATTGACACCTCAGCCATAAATAAAAACACATTTACAAGCTTCTAATGGGGGCAAAGAAAAATGATTTTATTTATTTAAACAGCTGATCCAAAGCTGCTTGTTGGGAGCAGATCCTTGTCTGCAGCTGGGCTCCTGGGAATGAATGGTCATCTTTAGGAATAGCGGCATCTATTTGGTGGTTTACCTGGACCGCTGACCCGATGACTACACCTGGGGGCACGGGCACAGGTCATTTTACTCCTCCTGGTATTCCTTTTCACCTGACATGGTGCCAGGGTCTCTGCCCTGGCAGGACCAGACCTAGCAAATCATGCTGGGGCTGAAAGGCTGCCAGGGAGAAGACTTTGGACTTGGAATTCAGTCCCGACCTGGCCACCTGGTCCCTGTCCCCAGCAGATGCCAGTGTGTCTGGCTGCTCAGCAGGGGCCCCGAGAGAATGTGGTACAAAACGGGCTCTCCGCATACCTTGTCACTGTGCGGCTTTGAAATGCTTCCAGGGGCCCCGACCACCGCCACCCCGTGGCCTTCCTGGCTCTGACTTCCCTCGGTGGCAGATGGAGGAGCCACGGGTGTCGTGGGGCCAAGAAGGGGATGTCTGGGGAAGGTGGCTGCCACTTTTCTGGCCTCGTGCCTCAGATGGCTGCGTTGCAGGATGAGCCAAGAGTGCACTTTGATACGAGTCAGAGGGACTGATGGGAGTGTTGGATCCCGAGAGGGCAGGGTGGGCAGCACCGGGCCTTCTGCTGAGACCCCTTGGAGCTCCTTGGGATAGAGATGCATTGGAGTGGTAATGTCTCACACAACTCTGGACTTGGGAAGTAGTAGCCAGATGGTTCTCAATCGGGGGACCCCAAGAGCTATAAGAGAGGATGTTTATATCTGGCATTTTGTCAATGCCCCAAAGCAAAAAAAAGTAATAATCAAACCTATGACAAGGCAGCTTCTTTGCTTATAGAACTTTCTAGTTTCTTTGCTTTGGGCTGGACCTTGTCCACTGGGAGAATTAGTGCTGGTTTATATCTGATAAAAAGCTCTGGTAAAGGTGATTTATGTCTTCAATTAATAAATATGAGAAGATGAATTAATTATTACTTAATAAACGTATAGTGTGTCTGCTTGACACAAGTCTCCTTAAACAGGAGGTGTCTTGGGAGAAAGCTCTAAACGCAGATCTTTGGGACAAGGAAGGAGAGTAGCCGCTGATCTAGTGAAACCCTCCCCCTTCGCAAATGAAGACACAAGGGGCCCAGAGAGGTCAGAGGTCTCGCTCAAAGCCACTGGTCTTTGTGAAGCCGGACTGGGCTCCTGGTCTCACCTTCCTTCTGTGGCTCCGTGGGGCCTCCCTGGTCCCCAGCCCACCTCCTCCTTTCTGGACCCGGTTCTGCCCAATCAAGCTATCTGTGTTCTCGAACTCCCGGCAGGTTGGGCTGTGGTCACCCAATGAGGCAGTCAGTGTCTGGGCCCTGGGGGACCCCAAAGTGGGTGTGCGCTCCTTCTGAGCTTCTTCACTCAAAAGCCTTGCCCAGCAGCAAGCTACACTCCTCCTCCTCCTTTTCAAACCCGTATCATTTGTGTTGCCTTCCTGGACAGCAGAGAAAATGAGCTGTCCTTAGGAAGTCCCCAAAAGGAAAACAAAAGCGAGTGGAAGGAAGCTAAGTTGTGAAGACCAAAAAGGAAGCTGGGTTTCTAATCTTTCAAAAGGAGAGCTTTCTGGAGCTGAGAGGGGACACTAAATGCTGTCCCCGGGCCAGGTGCTCTGGGTCTCATGACAATCGCATCAGGCGGGTGGTGCGTGAGCCCCCTCATCGGAGGGAGAAACTGAGGCTCAGAGACACTTGGCCACGTGGCAGAAGGCCTGGCTCGCACGCAGGTGATCCAGGATTCAAACCCAGGTCTCTCTGGCTCTAAAGAGCGCCTCTCCTGTGGACCCCAGCCGACCTGAACCCTGTCTTTCCTCCTCCTCTGCAGACACATAGAGAACTGGCGAGGTCTGCACACTCTGAATGCCGTGGACATGGAGCTCTACACCGGCCTCCAAAAGCTGTGAGTGCACCGGGCCATGGGAGGGGCCATGGGTGGCAGGTGGGGGGTGCCTACTGCCCCTGGGCTGCCCTGAGACTTTCCTCCTCCATTCCTCTTTTGGTGGAGTCGGTACCACCCCCTTAAAAACCGTCCGGGTCTTCAAGGGCCATCCCCTCACTCCCCCACATTTCCCCTCAGCCCAGGAGACAAGGGGGCTGTGTGGTCTCACCTGTAGTTAGGGATTCGGGGCAGGACCCGAACCCAGGTCACCCGGCTAGTGATCTCACCTCACCCCCATGGTTGACGAATGGTCCCCAGCCCCCTCCTCCTCCTTCGGGATTTCAGTCAGTGCTAGTGGTCGTGGGGGTATAGGGGTGGGTGAGGGAGTGACCCTAAAGGGGGCTGCAGCCCTGTGGTCCCTGGACCAGATTCTTGACAGGAGACCTGTTGTTACCCCGTTGTCAGGATGGGGAGATGACAGCTGCCCGCCTTCACCCAGGTCCCAGTAGGTGGTGAGCCCAGATGCCCTCCGTGGGGCACCCAGTGATGCTGATGCTGGGGAGTTGCGTTCAGTTCATGGGGGCGGCTGGGGGTCCGTGACCTGTCACCCCCAGCCTGGAGCAGATGGCCCTCTGCTCCGGAAGCTCTGCTGACCCCGTTTTTCTCTCTCTCTCCCCAGGACCATCAAGAACTCAGGACTTCGGAGCATCCAGCCCAGAGCCTTTGCCAAGAACCCCCACTTGCGCTATATGTGAGTAGAGCTGGGTCCGGGGCTGCAGGGAGGGGGTGGGGGGCCACGCAGCAGGGAGGGCGCTGGGCAGTGGTGCTTGCTGGCGACCGGGGATCTAGGCCAGGCTTTGTCACTCTGTGTCCTGGGCCTCAGACTTTGCCTCTTAAAAATGAGTATTTGGGATTTAAGCTTCTCTAAGGTTCCTGTCAGAAAGACGAGCCTAAACCAGGACTCAGAGCCTCCTGACTCCCAAGGTTGTTTGCTCTTCATTTGCAGTTTTATGGGAATGTTAGTGATGAGAAATCCCACTCACCTGGGATGTGAGTGCTACACCTCTGGGACCATTTTTGGGTCCCGAAGTGTGTGTCGGTGTGTCGCTATTTGTTGGGTATGGTTGGAAGAGGAGGGAAGGTCGGGCCAGACCAGCTGCCATGTCTAAGTAGGTTCTGGGTTCACTGGAGAGCAGCTCTGAGAGTGGGGACGCCTGTACCTGATCACATAGACTCATTTGGGACAATGAGGGGCCACATGGCCCCTGGCGGGCTTCTTGTCTGTACCTCCCTCCCCTATCCCTTCAACCTCCCTTCCATGTCTGATGGTGGAGGGGCCTCCTCAGGGTTGCACCTGTGGGGGTAGACACTCATGGCCTGGCTGCTTTCTCTCCAAGCCTTGTTCTCCACGGAAGACTCTGAGATTCAGTGGGAGGACTGCCATGTCCTGGGGAGAAAGTGGACTTGAGAGAAAGCCGGAGGAGATGGTCAGGGGGCACACCAGCCCGCTCTGCCCACAGTGGGTGCTTGCTGTCCGATCACCTCTTCCTCCAGGATGGTGGCCATCTTGGACATCCACTGGGCAGCTTCCCTGAGAGAGGAGATATTCTGCAGGGACCGGGGCAGGAGGGAGGGCATCTGTTGTAGTTGGGGCGAAAAAATGGAGCAGTGATGTGTGGGCGAGGCTTTCCTTTGTCCACCTGACCACTGTACTGGCTGAAGCACTTTGCGTTCGTTCGCTAATGGAAGGGCCGCCCGCTGGATCGGCCTCTCCTATGAAGGGGGAGGCCTCCCAGGGAAGCTCTCAGAAAGTGGCGGAAAGGGAGGAGGAGAAAGAGAAGGGCTTCTGGAGGGTTGTGGTGGGAGGGGTGGCTTTTTTTAGGGGTCCTGGCCTCACTGACTGCTGTCTGTATGCTTCCTCAGGCTCAGTGCTTGATATATAGATGTGTGTGTGTGTGTGTGTGTGTGTGTGTGTGCATGCGTGCGTGTGTTTTATCAGTCGTGGCCACCCTTCTTTCTGCTAAACCTCCCTTCCTCAAACCCAGGTCTCTCTGGCTCTAAAGAGCGCCTCTCCTGTGGACCCCAGAAATGGCACAAGCTCAGGGCCCGATGTCTCAGTTTTGGTGCTTCCTTCCAGTTGTCTCATTTAGCAGTTGCCCCCTTCCCCGCAAGGCGAGTGTCTATGGTGAGATTCTCCTGCTGTATGTTCTCTGCAGCTGGAGGCGTAGCTGGGATCAGAGGAGGGCCTTGGACCAGATGTTCCAGGTGTTTATTTTATTGGGGATTTGAATTTCAATGTAAAATATCCCAGGGGAAGAAACTTCTGACTTTGGAAGAGTCTTTCTTTTCATGCTGACTCATACAAGGTTCATAGAGCTAACCGCGCATGGCCCATCAGGTGGGGACAGTGGAGTCTGGGGACCACATGTCCCCTCGGAAGGGACAGCCAGCTGATGGCTGCTGTGTGGAGGTGGGACATCATGTTGCCAGACTTACTGTCTTTTCAAGAAGAACTAAAGGTCCAGTGAAACCCCTTAAGTTGTAAAAGCTTGGTGATGAAAAACAAAACCCTTCAACCCCGTGGGCAGAATAGGACACATGGAATGCCAGCTTGTGGTCTAGGGTCATGGGGGAGAGCAGCTGACAGCTGGGAGGAGGACAGTGGCTGGCTGCTTAGGTCACCTGCAGCTCTCAGGGAACCGAAGGCGCTTTGGGACCCATCACGTTTCTTTGGGGCATAGGAGTGGGAGCAGGGGTGCATTCAGGTTACAAATGTTTCTGAAATGGAATGTCCTGGAACGTTCCCTTGACTTACCTTGGAGATCCTAGAAGAAGGCTGTGATGCATGTCTCGTTGGGGATGATCTGGGGTCTAGGGGTGGAGGCAGTGATAGGTTGTTGGAGCTTTGCGAGATTGCCAAGGTTTAAGGGGCAGAGAGGGTCTGGTTGGAGTCATTCTGTTGATGGCTGTGAGCCTGCCCGTGACCTCGGGCCCTGTCTTCTCCCAGAAGCATTGGCCGGCTTTTGCCAAAGTACATGCTGTTGGCAAGAAGGAGGGTTTACTATCGATCTCCCCCAGTTTGGGCCTGGTTGTTCATCAGAGGCCATTAGGATGCTCAGCTTGGTAGGAGAAATTCAGGGCCTTTTGAGGGGCTCCCCTAGGCACCATGGGGTTTCCAGGGGAGCCTGAGGGTCACAGAGGAGTCAGGGGGTCAAGGTGTAAGCACTGGCTTCATCGATGGATTTTTTTAATGAACTTCTCTTGCTTACGAAGGCACACCCCCAGTCCCAACCGAGTGAATTTCCCGGCATCTTCAGGACATGTTTCTCCTGACAAATGGGCCAGGTTTCTCTGCTCTCTCACCGCATCTTCTATTTCTGTCCTCTAAATGCGGTTACGAGTCTTCAGGCCCCAGCTGAGCAATCACAAGATGATCACTTACTCCAACACTAATTGCCGAGCCCTGGCTTGGCGGCTTTTTTGTCTTTTCTTTTCTTTTCTTTTTTTTTTTTTTAGGGTGATGGCTGAGAAGTCTTTTCTTGTCCCCCCTGTACAGAATAAGAAGCAGGAAGTGAAATCATCACCCCCTGTACCGGTGTCAAGTCGCCCAGATTGTTCTGATTGGCTTGGTTGTCCCCCACTTCTAAGCTGCTCTTGTGTTACTCAAGGCCCGCTTCTTCCTCGGGCCGGAAAATGAACCAGCAGTGTTAAGGCCAAGTTGTCTGTCACGAAGGAGGCTGGGGAGGAGGGCTCTTGGGTCCGACTCCAAGATTTATGAGCAACTGACCCATCTTCTCTTGACTCCTTCAGTGTTCTCTGTGTTTTATTGAGCGCAGAAAGGGCAATACTGATTCATATACATCAAGGGAGAGCCTGAGAGATTGGAATATCCTTGACCTTTAGATCCTTTCCTCGATCTTCAAGATTTTTGGATTAAGGATTCTTTTTTTTTTTTTTTTTTAAGATTTTATTTATTTGACAGAGAGAAACACAGCCAGAGAGGGAACACAAGCAGGGGGAGTGAGAGAGGGAGAAGCAGGCTTCCCGCCAAGCAGGGAGCCCAATGTGGGGCTTGATCCCGGGTCGAAGGCAGTCGCCTAACCAACTGAGCCACCCAGGCGCCCCTGGATTAAGGATTCTTAAGGAGAAGGATTTTCTGAGTGGATAGTTGGAATCGCTATTTGCTAATCTACAAAATGGGCATGATAGTGGGGCTCCCCCTTTGCGGACAGGATGTGGGGAAGACGGAGTGACTGGAGGCACATATAGCTCTCAGCCCAGTGCCCGATAGATGGTCAGCGTTCAGAAGTGGCAGTTACTAATAATGATAGTAACTGTTGTTGCTATTTGTTGTGATGATAAAAGAACCAAAGAGGGGGGCCCAGTTGGCCCCGATGACAACTCTGACCACGACATTATTCTGGAAAAGTTGCAGATCTGTTCTGCAGGGCCGTCTACTTCTCTGTCACGTGGATATACCTTTCTGCCATCTCTGGTGCCTTTCTTCCTTGACTACTGATGAATGAACCCTGATAGGTTCCCTGTTCTCACCACTTAGCCCCCTTGCTCTAGAACACTTCTCGACAATGTAAGTTTCAGGAAGGACCCCAACAGTTCAGCAGATAAACTTACTCTTTGTTTCCATCCAATTGGAGAGCACACCCACCCACACAACTGAAATGGGATTTTTGCGAATTTCCCAGTCCTACCTCTGCAGCTGGCTCATCTCTTCCCTTCTGGGGTTGGATTCCTGAGGCAGGGCCACATGGCCGGATCTCCGCAGTCTGGGGTCGCCATAAGCGGAATGATACAGATGACTCTATGAACCACACTAACATGGCGCTATGTTCTTTCCTCTGTAGAGCACTTCAGGGTTTTCCGAGTGCTTTCCCATATATTGTGTCCTTCCGTTCTCATTACCGTCCTGTGGGGGAAGTGTGGGAAGCAGCCCAGGAGGCAGGGCCAGAGTCCCTCTGACTTGTAAGTAGCAGAAGCAGACTTCCACAAAGTCCCCTGATTCTCTTTCCAGGAATCTTCCCCCCTATACCTCATGGGCCAGAAGACACAGTATTTTCCATGGAAGCAATTAAAAATTTTTTTTCTTATTATGGTTAGAAAATTGCATGAAAAATGCTGGTATCGGGGCCCTGGGTGGCTCAGTTGGAGAAGTGTCGACTCTTGATTTTGGACTCTGGTCATGATCTCAGGGTCGTGAGATTGAGCCCTGCATCAGACTCTGTGCTCAGCAGGGAGTCTGCTTCAGGTTCTCTTCCCTCCTCCCCTTCCTCTGCCTCTGCCACCTGTAAGTAAGTAAGTAAGTAAGTAAGTAAATAAATAAATAAATAAGTAAATAAATAAAGTCTTCTAAAAAATGCTGGTATCAGGAGAGAAGAAGGAAAGGCTAGTGTTGGTCGAGAACTTACGATGTGCCAAGGACTGTGCCTGGTGTTTTTGCAAACATCACTCCTCTTGTAACTGTAGGCTAGAGTTCCTCTATCCCCATTCCGTAGATGGGAACATTGAGGCTCAGAAATCATCATTGGCTTCCCCCAAGTTTACACAACAGTTAGTGGAACAGACAGGACCTGGACTGTCATCCCGTTGTCTCTGAAGTCAGTGTACTATTCTATAGTCCACACATGTCTGTTCCTCTCTCTCTAGTTCTCCAGCAAGAACTCCTTACGGGAAGGGTGGGAGTCTTTAAAGTTTTATTAGTGCTGCTGTTTCCCCCCAGGGATTTAGCACATTCATCCTCAAAGACTTCTATTGAAAAAGCTCTGTTTAGTTTTTTTTCCTATTCAGGTCAAATCCTATAACAACAGTTATGTTACAACCCAAATATCTTGATCATAAAAGATTCTTAGCATTCACCTATGGCTCGCTCATTTCCAAGAGTATGCAGTGTGAGATTCCAGCAAGCCCAAAGAATTTTTATTCCGTCTCTTGGAGTTGTTATGGTCAGATTTGTCTCGCATTCTATTTCTTGCTTTTTCTCCCAGCGCTCTGGACGGCACATTGTCACTCCTCTGTCGTGAGCAAAGCTGCGCTTCATCTTCAGCTTGTGAGAGCCAGCCCCGAGCTGACCTGTGTGGGAGTGGTGGGGGCAGGACGGGGAGAAGTCCTGACTGGAGCATGATTGTGTCCACTGTGTTATGTTCACAAGGAGAGAAAGTCAGCAGCCCTGGGCAGGTAGAAAAGAGGAAGTGGCTGGAGTCTTTACTATTGCAGGATTCTGCTGAGAAAGCAATACGCCCCTCTTGAGGTTATGAGGATAGAAGCCTGGCGAGACTGCTTTATTATGTCTTGTAAATCACTGAGTGCTTTTTCTCCTTGAGATCACCCCCCACCCCATTCCAGGATATAAGACAGTGGGTAGATATTTCATTTACCAAAGGTAGACCTTTGCCTCTCTGCCTACCCCTTCCCTGGGCATTGAGACTTTCTCTAAGTCCCAAAGGGATTGGTGAGTGGCACGCTTGTTCCCTCACCACTTCACCACACGGGCCCTTCCTCCTTTGTTCCACATGCAGGACTTAGCCACTGAGCCCTGTGTGTTAACAGTCACTGTGGGCTTTGGCGATAGAAAGGCCAGGGTTCGAATCTTGGATCCTCCTCATCTTAGCGTGATAAACTTCCCTATCTTAACTTAGGCAAGTTTTGAAGTTTGAGTTTTGAAGGGACCATAAGAGCTCCTACTTCATAGGCTTGTCCTGAGCCTCCACTAACACAATGCTTAAGAAATGCTCGGACAGTCCTTTAGGAAAGACTCCGTATATTTTTTGCTGTTATTAATAACTTCTTCCCTGCTCTTTGGTCTCTGATTACCGAATCGCAGGTGTTTAAAGCTGGAAGGGGCTGTAGAGCTAAGCCCCCCACATTTATATCCCCTCCCTGCTCCCATCCCTGCCCTTTAGATTCATATGTTAAACCACCTCCTTTAAATTGCTTACTTGACATCTCCCTTTGGGTGGCTAAGGTGCAGCTCACACTTACCTTGGCCCAAAATGGAATTCTTGATTTCAGCCCACCTCCTCTCCCCGCGAACCCATTTCCCTGGGTGTTTCTTTCTTTGTAAGTGGGACCATCCGCCAGGTCACTCATGCCAAAGCCTTACAAGTTGTTTTCACCTTTTCTCTTCCCTTTGCCTGCCTTCCTCCATCCTTCCACCAGTTAATTCAAATCCATCAAATATCTTGAACCCTCACTGCTTCACCACATACCGTCTTGGTCCCAGCCACCAGCCTGTATCTGGCTCTGGCAGTGGCTTCCCATCTGGCTTTCTTACCTTTTGTCCCCTGCATTTCATTCCCAACATCATTGCCAGAGTGATATTTTAAACACATTAATCTAACTGTCACTCTGCTGCTTAAAGTCCTCCAATCACATCCCACGTTACTTACAATAGAAGCTAAACCCCTTGCTGTGGCCACAAGACTCAGGTGGATCTGGTTTTCATCTCTCTGTCTCCTGTCCCAGCGCTTTTCCCCTTGCTCTCTGCTGCAGCCTTATGAACACTCTTTCCGTTCCTTGAATGTGCCATGCTCATTTCATCCCTTGGAGGTTTTTACTTGCTGATCTGTTGGACCCAGTTCTCTGCATGTTGGCCCCTTCTCATCGTTCTCTCTGATGGGGCTGTCTTCTTAGCAAGGCCTGTCCTCAGTGGCTTTGCTTCTCCTCACGCACCTGTCACCCAGTTACATCCTGTGGCTTACTAGTTTCTCTGGCCCTTGTTACTGTGGACTTTCTGGGATGGTCTCCTTCACTTGTCTGTCTCCCCCACTAGAATGTCAGTTTCCCTGGAGCCGGGGTCTTGCTCCCCACCATAGCCCAACACATAGGGCGATGCCTGTCACATGGCGAGTGGTCCGCAGCTCTTTGTTGGATGTGGCTATTTGTTGGCTAGTCTGACTTGATCATTCTGTGGATGAGAGGATAGATTTCTAGAGGAGAGAAGAATCCTGACCAAGTTCTCATGGGCAGGGGCTGAGCCAGGACTAGAACTCAGGTCTTGGTCAGCTTGATGCTCTTTCCACCATATCATCCTGTTGACCATCCTTGGGTCCCGTCTGCCCAGAGCTCCCCAGGCTCCGCATATGGCAGGAAACGTTGCAGTTGTGTTTATAAGAAAGGATCTGTGGGCAAAGAATATATGCGAAGCATTGACAGAACGCCGATACTATACAACATACAACTAGTACAAATGTAGAATCAGATCACAACACCGCTCTGGGGCAGTGTCACTTGAGGACGCGGAATGAAAACGACGAACCTCTCGCAGATCTCTGCTCCTGCACTGTCTGCGAGGGGCTTCTTCAGACCTGGTGCTTGAGCTGGTGCCTCTAATGAAATCCTATCAGTCTTTTTTTTTTGAGAGAGAGAGCGAACGAGCATGTGCATAAGCAGGGAGGTGGCAGAGACACGGAGAGAGAGGGAGAGAGAGAATTGTAAGCAGTCTCCAGGCCCAGCGCGGAACCCAGGGCAGGGCTCGGTGCGGGGCTTGATCTCACGACCCTGAGATCATGACCTGAGCTGAAATCAAGAGTCATACTTAGCTGACTCAGCGCCCCCAGGCACCCCTGGTTCTTTGGATGAGTAGTTCTGAGTATGTACTCTTGCTCCCCACTGCCCGAGTTTCAACTCTGGTTCTGTCATGTACATGTGAACGTCGCAGGCGAGTCACTTAACATACTGCACTTCCATGCCGTGATCTCCTCATTTGGAAAACGGGGATAACAGGGTTGTTAGCAAGAGTGACTGGACTATGTATGAAGCACTGAGAAGAATGTCTGGCTCAGGAGAGGAACCTGCATGGGGCTCGACACTCAGCACAGACTTGGCTTGGGATTCTCTGTGCTCCTCCCCCGGCATGCTCACGTGTGCGCATGCTCTTCTTCTCTCTCATTTTCTCTCTTTCTCAAATAATAAAGTCTTTTATTTTTATTTATGTATTTCACAGACAGAAACACAGCTAGAGAGGGAACACAAGCAGGAAGAGTGAGAAGGAGAAGCGGGCTTCCCACCGAGCAGGGAATCCGACTCGGGGCTCGATCCCCGGACCCTGGATCATGACCTGAGCCGAAGGCAAATGCTTAACAACTGAGCCACCCAGGCGCCCCTCAAATAATAAAACCTTAAGGAAAAGAAGTCTGTTTGGGGACTGTGGGACCTCAGCACAGTCAGGACAGTGGCTCCTAATCGTTTATTCATTTATGTATTTATTTTTTGAGACTCTGGTTAAAGCTTTACAGTTTCTCCTCAGAAAAAGCCCCACCTGCACACACATCATTTCTCATGCATTTTCAGGGATTTATATCTTCCTTTGGACCCTGAATTAAGAAACTGCCCAGCGATACCCTGGAGAAAGGTGCGTGGGCGCTGCCGGGCGTGCTTTATACCTGGAAGGTCACAGCCATTTTAAAACTCCTAGATGTGACAGATGAGATTTATATCACAGCACATTCTCATAGGCATGAAAGAACGTCTTCATAATTTATAACCTCCCCTAGGGTTAAGATAAGCTGGGAATAGACTGGGTATGGTATGGGGTTTCTTTTGGGGATGATGAAAAATGTCCTCAAACTGATTGTGGCGATGGCTACATAATACTATGAAGATAGCAGAAAACATTGGACAGTTTGAATGGGTGATTGTATGGTGTGTGAATTACACATCAATAACAATGGTGATCGTACATCTTTGTGCATGTGTGCATGCGTATGGGGTGTGTGTGTGTGTGTGTGTGTGTCCCGTGTCTCTCTCCAGCAGAATCTCTTGGAGCCTGTGTGGGGTCCCCTGTGTCTCTTGGCCCTCAGCCACAGGACAGAGGACATGAATGTTCTAGACGGAGGCCGCTGCATTAGCCTGAGTCTAACTGGGGAGAAGATGGGGGCCAAGCCACAGCTGACCTTCTGCGGACATGCAGGATGAGAGGGAAATAGACTTTTGTGTAGGGAGACAAGAAACACGAACCAGAGATGACGGTGGCTGTCACCCACGCACGGGTGGGCTGCTGGGAGTGCGGACCTCTCAGCACGTAGCTGTCGTTCTCTTCTCTCCCCCCTCAAGAAGGGGTCTCAGAGCACAAGGGAGGGGGATGCTATTGTAGCGATGGCTTTGAACCTTCTCAAATGGATATGTATAAAGAAGTAAGCTGTACTCCCTGGTGGCTCTTTATTAGAGGTGGGGGGTTATTTGTGACATGACTCACACCTTTGACACTCTGCGCAGTTAACCCTCTCTGGTCTTCTAATGCAAGGCAGCAGAGGGGCTGCTGACTTGGACTTTAAGTGTGACTGTTGCTCAGAGATGGGCTGGAGTGCCTCGGAGCTCATAGAGCAGGCAGTGGTGAGGGGGCTTGGATGGATGGCTGTGGTTGCTTATGGCACAGGTGCTGTCCCCTCACTGAGGCATCAGTATAGCCCTTTCCCCACCTGGAATTCCTCCCAGAGCCATTGAGACACATGTTCCTGATCCCAGGCTGTGGGGTCTGGCCAGTGTGTCACCTTGGAGAGAATTCCAAGGGAACAAGATTTGGAACAGAGCCATTTGTCAGCGGAGTAGGGCTTTCCCAGATCTCAGGATCAGGACTGTATGCCTGGGTGTGTCTGGATGGTGGCCAGGAGAGGAGGGGATCTGAAGTTTGGGTTCACATGAGCATGGGGAGCTGCTTGAACCTGGGTGGCTGTCCTTCGTGACAGGTACTGCTGGGCGCTCAGCAGAGTGACCACACTTTGCACCGACTTTGCTCTTTCTCTGCATTGTTCTCTGACTTTGGATGAGCTGCTTAGCCCACCTGGTCTGTTTCTACATCTCTAAACTGAAGCGGTGTTGCAAATGGCCCAGACTGGGCCTCAGCATTTTAGGAAATTCTTCTTGGAAGAAAGGTGGAGCCAGGGGTCATTGAGGGGCAGGGCCAGGGGAAAGCTCCCTCTGATCCGCTTATTTTGGCCTTCCCCTCCCCCTTGCCTCCCTGCAGGGGCAGGCATTCCAGTGCACTGTGTTCCACAGGCTTAACATCAACGAATCTCTATCTACAGGCCAGACATTCGTCTGTGCACTTTATATAGCAGTTTATCTTCATAATGGCAGGTGAACACGATTTGTTGTCCCCATTTTCCAGATGGGGAATTTGAGGCACAGAGCGGTTACATGACTTGCCTGAGTTTACATGCTCCTAAGTGTCAGAGACCGAGTCCAGCCGTGGTGAGCTGCCTCTGGAACCCCAGAACCTGTCCTCTTCATAACTCCGCTCATCGGCTGTGGCCCCTCGGGTTCAGCCTGGGCGGGGGTCAGGTCTCTAGAACGAGCTGGAAAGGTCGGTCAGGCAGGAAGCTTCAGGGTGGCCCTGCTCAGAATGGGGGCTACTCTGGGAGAAGGACCATGGGAGAATACTAAGGGGGTGCCCCAAACCAAGTTCCCTCTATACCCTGTTGCCAGCAGGGGCTAGGTGAGTGGGCAATGCCTGGGCTGGCACTCGGGGCTGTCAGCAGAGGGTCACACAGGGTGGGTACTCAGTGAAGAGAATTCAGCCTGGTTGATGGAACAGGTGGGAGTGAATCCACACGTATGACATACGCACACCCAAGGAGCAGGCTTTCCATCTATTTCCAGAGAGCATGAGGCCACCTTGCCTGGCCCCAGCTGTCTTTGGCCCCAGCCCCCCCAAAAGATGGTGTTTGTAGGGGACAGAGCCCACTACCTAGTCTGGGGGCGGGAGTGGAGGGATATGGACCAGATTTGATGAGCTCTGTCATCCCTGCCTTACCAGCTCATCGTTTTGTGCAGAGGTGGGCATAGCTCCAACGCCTGACATTTGTGTCATCGAGTGGTGTTGCTTCTGTAGATCTGCCTGGTCTTCTCCCCAGAGCGCAGCCTTGGTGTCGTCCGATGGCACCCGGCAGAGCCGCTGCTATCCCTCTTTCAAATGGATGCTTCCTGCTTCTCTTGAACCTAGGTGAGTTTTGTATCCTGGAGCTCACCAAACTCAGGCTTTTCCACCTGGACTTCTTAGCCTCTGCTCATGTATCTGCTACTTCCCATTTCTAATCATGTCACGCCCTTAGTCTCTGGGCAATGGCCTTTCTAGAACCCTGGAAAGGATTTACATCTTGCTCCCTTAGGGAGGTGGATAGCCAGCTTCTTAAATTGAGTCTCTTTTCTCTTGTCCATTTGTGTCTCTCCTGCAGACTCCCTGTGGTCCTGGGATTAAGGGTGCCCTCCCTGGTAATTTCTTTCTGTTCACTTTGTTTTATGGATGGCTTCCTGATTCACCCTGGGCAGACCCCGTGTGACCCAGATGGTGTGGCCACGTACCTTGCTGGCCACCCAGAGTGTGAGGTCGTGTGATTCTTTATTGAAGCCCTACGTTTTTGCGCCGAGTCTGTGCTTTTTTAAATTTCAGGTAGCTCTAGGAACTGCTGCACTGAACTTTAAGTCTTCTTGTAGCCTTGTCAGCTTTCCAAGAGCTCAGTCTAATGCTGAGTAAACACTGTGATCCCCACTGTTCCCAGCCTTGGGGATTAGACCGTGTGCCCATATTTTTCCAGCCTTGATTTTTCTTAGTAGATTTTCTTTCCTTCCCCTCATCCCTGCCCTCCCCTAAGGCTTCGTTACTCTCCATTTGTCCACATCTCTTTTCTCCATTTTTCTTGTTAAGGACAGATTTAGAAAATGAGATTAGTCCCGTGGCTATTTTGGCGTCATCATTAATTTTCGTCCCTCTTCATTCCTTAGCAGACCGGCAGTCTCGTGTCTCTCTCTCTCTCTGGTTTTTTTCCCTGATGGATTTGTGATCGTCTCTGCCTGGGTTAACCCCTTTGTCTCTTGGGACCTGCTGTGGTCCTCTGCCGTTCCCAGTGGGCTGCTGGGCCCTCCAGCTGGGGTGGCTGTTTTGGGTTGGAAGGGCATTGGGTCCCCCAGAGCGGGACTCAGCCGTGTGCCATCCCCGACCAACCTTGTGTCCTAGAGTCCTAGAGTCCTGTGATGTTCACTTACAGTGGCCCTTGGGGTCATGCGGCATTTTCCCGAGACGTGAATTCATTAATTCCCATCAGGAGCATCTGGCGTGGTCCTGGTACATCGCAGGCAAAGTTGCCAAGATGGATGACACTTAGGTCTTCGGCTTCAGTGAGGCGTCTGGGGACAAGACACTTACTTTATGATGTGATAGGGACCAAGGGCTCCCAAGGAATACCTAGCAAAGGCACTGTTACATCACTGGGTAAGGGGGGATTGCAGCAGGGAAGGACCCCCGGGGTGTGACAGGCAACGGGAAGCCTGGGGTGGGTGGGAGGTGACAGCTGGAAGGAGCTTGGTGAGGGGATGGGTGGTGGGGTATTGGGTGAGAACTCTTCTTGGTAGAGGGAACCGTGCGCTATGTGCTGGGGAGCCTGGTGATGTGTGAGGGACCGCAGGCCCCGTGACCCTGGAATGGGGCTGGCAGCCAGACCACCACCATCATCTTGTCCTGTGTTAACGGGTCCCTACAGCAGGGTTAGGATCTTGCTTCCAGCCCTCCTGTCTTCCAGGTTTGTCCAGTGATCTGAGACCTCTGTCACTAAGGCAGCAAAACTCTGAGGGGCTGGTCATGTCAGGGAGAGCCCGAGCAGGGGCAGGTGGGGAGTCAGGGCTGAGGGGCTGGACCGCCTCCCTAGGTCCCCATTTTCTGCCGGATGGTGTGTGTGAGAGCCTCTGTGCCTCCTTCCAGAGGAGGTCTGCTGCCTCCCTGGCCAGAGCCCTGCCTCTCTGACACACCAGTGTCCTAAGAGGTCTCCCTAGAGCTCCCACTCTCCATATCACCCCACAGTTTCCCCCCATGCAACTGGCAAAGAGATTGTTTAAACATTTCACTTGGATCCTCCTAGATGTGCCTTTGATGCTGTTGGGCAGAGCCAGAGTTCCTGCCTCAGTTTCCTGGGTGAGCGGGCCACTGTGGCAGAAACCTGAATGGGACAGCATGGTGCAGATCGGAGGCCAACCTTGGGACATGCCCCAGCACTTCTGCACGCACAACGCCCACCAGACCTCCTCCCCGCCGTGCTCTCTGCCCCCGCAAAACTGACTTCCCTCCACACCGACTCCCAGAGCCTTGTCTTTTCTGGGCCATCTCCCCGCATGGCCCTGGCCTATCCTGGCCCCTCCCATGGCAGGCTTTTGTTTGGCCCTCACTCTCTTTAGAGAATGCCTACTCCTCCTTCCAGGTTTAGCCCGAGGGTCCCCTGAAAGCTTTCCACTCACCACGCCATGCCCATGCCCCGTCCCTTTCCTTTGGCCCCTGTTCTTGTCCTTCCTTTGCGCTTGTCCCAGGAAGCATGCATTTGAATTTCATCATTATGCTTCTAATTAGGTGATGTTTGCTGTCCCTACTGTGCTGAGAGCTCCCTGGGGACGGGCCTCTTGCTTCTCCCTCCACCACTGGACATCCAGCCTGAGACACAGCCCTGGCACTTGGTGGGCGTGTCAGTGGAAGGGGACGTGGAGGACTTGAGGGAGGTTGGTTTCCCCTTTCTCACTGGTGGGTCCAAGGCCCTGAGGCATCCAGTGCATGGACACAGCCACGGGCACTAGGAAGTAGGCTTCTGCCTTTGAGAGACAGAACAGCTTCCCCTGCTGCTCACTGAGCCCGTTGTCATATCTTGTTGGCACGGCTGCGCACCAGGTGCCGCCGGCAGTGCCTGCTCCCCAGGGGGATCAAGGCAGGTGTCCTCCCCACTCACCTATCCCATGCCGTCCTCCAGATATAAAGGGGCACCTCGGTCTTCTTGCCCTTCCCCACATCTGGCACTCCCAGCGGTGTCTCCTGGGGGTAGGCAGCTCACCCCTGCAGGCGGCACTGGGGCTGCCCCTCTGTGTGCCAGCTGTCCGTCTGCAAGCAGGAGCCTCTGCTGATGCCGGCAAGGGCAGTCTGCAAAGAGCAACCGTGTGCTCCTTATTTATTGTGCAGAAAAGAAAACAAATTAAGGCCTTGTAATTATACAGTCGGGCATGTTCTTAAATAAAGCTTAAGCAGTCAGAACGCCTTTTAGAATATTAATAATTGTGCTCCCTGGGACTGATCCCCAGCAGCTCTCTCTCATTCTGCTCTTTCCCTCTCCTCCCATCCTTCCCTACTCCTGTCCCCCTTGGTCTCTCTCACGCGTCAGTCTCTGCTCGGCTGTCAGGCATCTCTGGAAAGCCTCACTCGCCGGCTCTGAGTAGGCATGCTGGAGAGCCCATGGTGGTCTTTTCAGAGAATATCAACAGCATTTATTAGGTGGTCACATAGGCATGTGGGCCTTGTAGGGTTTTCTTCCCTTGCCCCCACCCCTCCCTTATTTTGGTGAAGCACTGACGAGGGACGTGAGGCGTGGTGCTGTGTTTCAGGGCACGGATACTGGAGTCCGTTAGAACTGGGCTTCATCCCCAGCCCCACTGCTGAGCAGCTGCAGGACCTTGGTCAAGACCTCTAACCTCTCTGAGCTGGTTCTTGCTCGGCGCTAAAATCACCCCCTCCTATGCTTGTGTTTGGGGATGTAGATAAGATAATGCATCTGAAGCCCTGCACATAGCGAGTTTCTTATAGATACTAGGTCTTTCTGTCCATATAGCTCTAGATTATATGAGAATTTTATGGAGTTTCTATTTTTGCTGTCCCAGACTCACACCAGCTGCTAGGCGCCTATTAGCTTTCCTAAAATCCTGTGAAATGAGTGGCTATGTCTGTTTGGGGTCCTACAGGTGGACATGGAGTGGGGTGGTCACGTGGTGTGATGTTATGAGAGTAACACGAATATGTTTCTTCTTAGGACCGATGACCAGTTCCCTGAGTAATATGCTCAGCCCCAACGTGGCTGTAATGCTTTATAAACCACTCTCGAAAGTACCATCTTGTTTAACATGCAGTATTAAGGTGAAGTAGCAATAACCATCATCCCTATCTTATCGCTGAGGAAATGGAGAGAGTGAATCTCCCAAGGCCACAGAAGTCGTGAAGGCTGGACCAGGTCTCAGTCTCCCAGGGCCTTTTCTGCTATGCTGGGCTGTCTCCTAAGTCATTGCTGACACCTGGGAGGAGCCTCACTTGCTTTCTGGACTTCGGGGTCTTGAGCTGCTCTGACACTTTCCACAGATCCATCACCACCTTGATTTTTTTTTTTTTTAAGTTTTCATTCCTGTCACATGGGAAACACAGCAACACTGGCTTTGCTGGCGATATTGTGGTAGTTGGGTCACTGTCAGAGACTAACTCAAAAGCTGTCTGAAAACATTCAGATATTGTTAGATTCATGATCTAGATTAGGTGACCGGATGGATAATGCCACAGCGGGCCTTGTTAAAACATTAGCGATGTCTCCCCCTGTGGCCAGCATTGTGGCTTGGGATGGGGAGGAATGGAGACACTAAGGCAGGACTTGGTCCAGAGATGCCACGATGCTAACTTCTGCTGCTTGGTGCTGACCCCAGCAGTTAGAACAGTTTGTGTATCCTAGGGATGCTGGGAGAAGGATATGGGTCTTAAATTTGTTTTTGAAGGAATATATGCAGCATTATATAGGAAGAGGGAGAAAATGCATGGATTGTGTGTGTGTGTAGGGTGTGTGTGTGTGTGTGTGTTGTGTGTGTGTGTGTGTGTGTGTGTAGGTGTGTGCATTTGTAAGCAAGCAGAGAACAAAGCCAAGAGAAAGAGAGAATAAATACTTATTGTGTTAGGCTCTCTACTAAGCACTCTTCCAACAGTGATCCTGTCCAAATGAGTGATATGCTTCTTGTTTTATGGATGAGGACTCTGGGACTCAGGGAGATTATATAACTTGCCCAGAGTCACACAGTTAAAGATAAGGATTCATATCCATAAATGTCTGCTCTGGAACTTATGTTCTTTTCTGTTGTATCACTGTGCAAAGGCTTGTTCTTGACTCTGAGGGTGGTGAGGAGCCTAGCTTTTCCAAAAGGAATACTGAAAAATTGTTTCTTCTTGGCAGGGAATCCAATATCTCCCTACCACTATGTTCGCCTCCCCTGCGCTCAGCCTCCATTGTCCTCTCCCTGGGGATTCAGCACCATGGCCAGAGCCCAGGCTGTCCTAGAGGCCAGCTCCCCAGAAGCTCCGGCCTGTGCTCTCCATTTTCCACTGTCTACCATCCTCCTGGTTGCTGGTGGTTCCTCTTGCCCTTAAGTGAGAGCCACATGGCATTCAGGAAGAGCCTTGCACATGGGGTGGACAGAACTCTCCTAGCCTGCCTAGTGAGATCCACATCAAGGGAGGAAAGAGCACCTGAGAAGGGTCTACTCCTTCCCATTCTCTCCTCCAGGCCAGAGGGAAGGAGGATTGTGATTTATGACTTTGGTTACTCTGAACTGGGGC
Organism: Spilogale gracilis; assembly: GCA_004023965.1. NCBI lineage: Eukaryota > Metazoa > Chordata > Mammalia > Carnivora > Mephitidae > Spilogale > Spilogale gracilis. Next base: position 90,430 of record PITA01006206.1, read on the forward strand.
ATCATCTAGAGCCATGAGAAGGGAACTGAGCCGGCCAGGGGCTCTTTCCTCCTAGGGCAGAGCTCTCAGGGTCTGTGGTCCAAAGTTGCTTTGCTCATCTCTTTACCAAGCCTGTTCTGTTTCTGTTGAATGGGGCCAAAAGCCAATGGATCTGCCATATGCTTTCTCATAGGAAGAGTTGGAGGGAGACACACTATGGGAACAGCTCAGCAGAGCTGGTGGAGTTACGGAACTGGCAAGTTTGTCCTTTGTGATGATGTGCCTGCCCTCTTCTCTTGGAAGGCTTTCTCCTGGGTGTCCAAAACAGAGTCCCCACTTGAGATCCAGACACGTTCTGGCATACACACATACACGTAATGCACACACAAAACACACAAACAATACACATGCAGGTGGTAGTGTGCTAATAAGGTCATAGATTCTGGACTCAGACACACTGATTAAGCCCCTGTTTTAATAGTGTCAGCTTTGTGACCTTGAACTAACTACCTAATCTCTAAGCCATAAATTTTTAAAAAATCTATAACATGAGAACAAATCATAACAGTAATATGGACCATGAATGGTTTTGGGGGAAGATTCAGTGGACTAATATCTTTAATATCTGATATCTAATATCTTTAGTAATTAGTTCCTAACAAGCACTCAATAAATGTTACTCATTATTTCTGTTCCTCAGAAAATTATTTCTGTATCCCAATTTTCTTTAGTTTATTCACATGATTATTGTTAATGATTCTGGAAGAATCCCCATAGCATGGAAAAATGATTAGCAAGTTAATTAATTGTTTGCACTTATGTTCAAAGCTCAAGGTTTAAATTAAGTCGAGGTCAGCCATCGTCGTGCTGGGATAAGAAAGAATTAGCGGAGTTTGGCACCCTCCTTAGTGCAAGATGTATGAAATCCAGACCATTCAGTGAAATTTGCTTGCATGCTTTCATGTAACAATGTTTGTGATCCAAGTGCAAACTGTGTCTTCTGCTTTGTGAAAACAAAAACGCAGAAACACAGTTCACAGCTCCTCGTGTGGATGGTCACCCGTGGGGGTGCCAGTGTCGGCCAGGACCATGTCCCGATGTGCTTTTCCATTCCATTCTTCTTTCTCTTATTTCTCTAAGTCTCAATCCAAAATGCCTTGGCTCCGTAGACAAATGCCCTCCTGTTCCCAGTGTATACGGGATCCTCACATAACCTGTGGGGGTGGGCGGAGGTGAAGAAACAACCCTTTGAGAATCGACATGGAACCAAGTGGAGTAGGGGTTGGTTCTGGGCTCCATATATTCAGTGTGCGATAAGAGGTCTTGCGTAATTCTCCGGGGACTCTGCCAGATCTCTGCAGGAGGGAGGCCATGGGGAATAGGAACGAACGCTGCTTTCCCCAAACATTTTTGCAGAATTGGACAACAGAGGCCAAAAGACCGTGCATGGTATAAATTACGGGAAACAGTGGTGTAATGACATTGTTTGGTGAATAAATTGAAGGCCTGAGTCATGAGGCCAATAACAGAGAGGGAGCAGAGAAGTGTAATTAAAAGGAGAAAAGCCATGCTTTCAGCTGACAGTGGAAGTGAGATCGAGATGGGGGTGGGGTGGGAGGCGTGTGGGGGGTGCCGCTGGCCCCTAACTGTGGCTGCAGCCCCGGAGAAGGGACATGGCTGTTACTGGCAGTCAAGGCGAGTGAGAAAGGAGGCCAGTACTTCTGACATGGAAGAGGAGAACGAGTGGTAACATGGAGAATTTTAATAGAAGCAAAGCCATGTGAGCTTTGGAAATAAGATTAGCTATAGGACCCTGAACTCTTCAGAGACGTAGAATAAGCTGGGCTGGGAGAAGTCTGTGTGAAGACAGATGAGAACCTGGGGAAGAAGGAGGGGGACCAGGAGTGGGGCAGATCTCCTAGGATTCACAAAGTTCTGGAGAGCATTCTCCAGGATCTCTCCTCTCTGCAGCTGTATACTTGCTTTGCAAATAGCCGTGGACCTGCCCTTTCTAAAGATTAAGGAAAGAAAACAAACAAACAAGATATTTTAGAGCAAGGAGACCAACCCTGGAGCAGCTGATATGCATGAGTGTGGGGACTGTGGCCAACCTGACTACCCCCCACCATTCTGTGGGGCCAGCAAGGGTTAAAGACCATAAGGAACATTCAGATTCTGAGCCACATGCAAACCTTTCAGACAGATCCCCTTCCCCAATTCTTCTGGAAACATAGGCATGAATGGCTTCTGTGGGAGAATGTGTCTCCTTCACTTCACGCACCAGTGCCTAGCATTGCCTGGCTGGGACTAGGGACTAGATTAGTGTGGGTTGAATGACTGAGGGCGTGGAGGTTGCCTTTCAATATAGTAAAAGCTGAGGTGATACTAAAACTTACTTTGTTTAGAGGATTGGCCTGTCTCTATTGTTCTGTGCTATAAACCAACAGCTGAAGCGTGCATAACACATAGTAGGAATTCAGTAAAATTATTGTCCAAATTGGGACACTTTTTCCTTTTAGATTTTACTTATTTATTGGTTTGTTTATTTATTTGGAGAGTGTGGGTATTGAGGAAGGGACAAAGGGAGAGGGAGAGAGCGAATCCCAGCCAACCCTGCCTGAGCATGGAGCCTGATGGGGGGGGCTCAATCCCACGACCGTGAGGTCAAGACCTGAGCTGAAACCAAGAGTCGGATGCCCAACCAACTGAGCCACCCAGATGCCCCCGGACTGGGACACTTTTGAGAGTGAAAGGGAACTAACAAAATGGGATTCTGGGACAGCAGACCGGAACTGGGACTGTGTGGGCAAATAGGGAAGTGTGCTCACCTGTCATCAGTACTTGCTGAATGAGTGGATCTCATAACCTTGGAGATACCCAAGGGGAGTGGAGGTTTTATGGGATTTGCCTCCTTTCAGCCAACGAACTTCCGTTTATCCTTGGGATCCTCAGCTAATACTTCCTGGGTACCTACTGTATACCAGGTATTTTGCTTATATTGGGGATACAAAGAGATCAAGAAAAGCCCTGTTTTCCATTTGTAGGGGGTTCCCTGGCTGATAGAAAGCCAGACTATTGATGACCCTCTGATAGTGTGACAAATGCTAAAGGGATAGGCAGACTACTCTGGGATGCTGGGGTGTGAAAACTAAGAGCAGAGGTGGCAGTCAGGAAGGGTTTTTAGGGGAAAGCTATTTCCAGGAGTCCTGGAGGTTGATTAGACCTTTGCCTGAAATTCTGGGAGGATCTGGAGTGTCAAGGAGGTCTGTTCATGGTAGAGAACTCATTGCAGATCAGCTCAACAACACTATGTTGCTGGATGCTGGGAACAATAGAACTGTGACTAAGATAGATGAACAATAGAACCGTGACTAAGATAGACGGACCCATGACCTCATAGACGGCTTGAACTGCTTGCCATCAGATAGAGAACCATATATCCCATTAGGACTGTGATGGTGGAACTTCCCTGTGAGCCAGGAGCCAGGAGGAGGGGCACCACCCCATCTGGAGGGCTGACCCTGCTGACACTCGCTGTGGGGAGAGGCTGATGTGCCCCTCTCAGCATCCCCCCTCCCCTTTGGTGGCCCTCCTTAGTTTGCTGTTGTTCTCCCGGCAAACAGAGGGCTGCAGGACTGGAAAGGGGCAGCATGCTGTCCTCAGGGCTCAGGATCTGGAGGAATAGGCTGGGTGGGAGGTGGTGGGGTAGACAGGAAGCTGGGCGACGTGGAGGGAGCTGGTGCTGCTTAGGAAAGGCCCATCTGCCTCCCCATCCAGAGCTTTTGGGTGTAATATTAAAATGTTCCTCATTATTTTCCTTGGATGAGTTTGCTATCCTGATATATTAATTATTCTTAAAGGTCAACAGCGCTCTTTCAAATCCCCTTCTGTTCTATCATGTAATCAGTTAATTAATTGGAAACCATTTAGTGGTGTCTGCCGAGTGCTTTGTTGGGGGCGAGTTTCCTTGTTTTGTTGTCCCTGTGGCGACTGCTCCCTCCAGGGCCGCGGCCACAGAGGGTTTGGGAACTTGAGCATGGGCCCTGCCCCTCGTCCCTCCCCTTCTCCTGGTGGTGCCCCCCCCCTTAGTTATCTCATTACAGTTGTGATGTCCCACCATCATTGTTCTTTCCTAGTTGCCACTGGTAATAAAAGCCCGTTTCCGTGGACTGCCCACGTAGGACAGGCACGGTGCGGGGCATCCGTGTGTATTGTTCTATGTAATTCCCACTGCCTGATGTGGTAGAGATTTTGTTCCCCTTTCAGAGGAGAGGGGAGGCTCCAAGTGCTGAAGAGAGCTTTCCAAGAATTATACAGCCACAAAGGGGCCACGCACAAAGAGAACCTCCTGGAAGCTTTATGTTCTTGCTTGCTATAGTGCTGGTGCTTTGGAGGCTCAGGGAGAGACTTGGCTTGGGGCAGAGTCTTGCGTAGAATTCTTAGTCCCAGGTGCCACTGGTTCATTACAGGGACAAGTGTTTGGTCCAGACACAGAGACGTGCTATTTCTTTTTTGTGCTTCCATTTTTGCCTGCTGTTTCTAAAGTCAGCTGTATGGAGAGGCAAGTCCTCAGTGGCCTGAGGGCAGGGCGGGGGGGGGGGGAAGCAGGGCTCCCAGATGTGCCCAGCCCCCCAGCACGAGGCAGTCGCACCGACAGGCTGACTTGTGCTCCACTCAGTGGCTGTTCAGCATGTTTTGTTCTTCCTCGGATCTCCTGCCCACATAGAGATGTGCTGTGGGGTGCTCTGCCTCTGGGCATGTTGTTCTGTGTCTGACTCCAGCAGACCTCTCCCTGCCTGGGGTCTAGTCTGCAGAAAAGGGGGGAATATGTAGGGGGATGACATCGCTGGGCGAGGGCTCCCTGTGCCTCTCCCTGTGGGCCCCTCGGTGCTGGCAGGTCGATCTGCAGCCTTTTTGGCTTTACATATGGTCCCAGTTAGACCAGGGGACACAGTGGGACATCTGACTCGGTTCCCTCTTTCAGGGACCAAGAATTCCAGTCTTCCCAGACCTGGGGGTGGAGAAGGTTTTCCAAATTCAGCTTAAGCGTGGTAAGATCTTGTCCTAGTGGGTCACGGGAAGCCCAGGAGATGGAACCCCAGTAACGAGCCTCCACGTGCTAGTGCTGGCAGGTGTAAGGAACACGGACGGTGGCTAGGCTCTGGGGGTTCAATTCTGGGCCCCCTCTTGCAGCAGCTGTTGGCCCAAGGCCAGGGACCTAACCTCTTTGCTCCATGATGTCCCTTCTGGAAAGTACAAATGGTGGTGGTGGTGGTGGTGGTGTTGACACACCCCTCACGGGGCTGTTGGACCGTTTAAGTGAGCTCTTATGTGTAGAACCTTCCAAGAGAGCTGGCCCCGAGTAACCACCGTGTGTGTTAGCTGCTGCCATTACTACCATGTGCAAGACCCCAGTGGCCATGTGCTGAGCACCTACTGTGTGCCAGGTGCTGTGTCGGACACTTGGCATGCACTAATTCATCTTCATCCTGAGAGCTGCCCCATAAGGCAGATACTGTAAGGACTTCAAGGGTCAGGAGGAGGAGACGGATCCAGAGAGGTTCTGTCACGTTCTCTGGTGATCGGGAGGGTGAGTTATGCCATCCAGGAGAGCCAGGGCTGAAAGGCTAGCTTGTCGCTTTGGCTTCAAAGCCTGTGCTGTTGGCCATCAGGCCACTGCTCCTGACACCGGGGCAGCAGCCAGCAGCGCCTGGAGGGCCTGATACAACACGGGGTGCGGGGCTCACCCCAAGAGGTTCTGATTCAGCAGGTCTGGGCTGGGGCCCCAAGGAAGGGTATTTCTAGAGTCCTGGTGATGCCAACGCTGCTGGGCTGGGCGACCACACCTGGGAAATTCCTGCCTGCCCTCCGGGATGCCCTCCCCCCCCAGAACAGTACAGTGGGGACATGATGAGCTCTCTGCCACGCTGCCTTGCCTGGGCTCTCCCTGCAATGCCAGATGCCCACATATTCCCCTTAAAAACTAACCTGGTACCCACTTCCTCACGTGGTCCCATGACCCAGTCTGCTGGCCAACCCCGCGAAGGAGAAGGCCCCAAGCGACGGAGGCAGCTCATGGCCTCCTAGGTTTCATGGGAGAGAGGCAGACGGCAGTCAGTGACAGCTCTTGAACTCCACACACAGGGTCTGGGACAGGGAGGGGCAGGGAGGACTGAGGCGCTCTGGGTCAAAGGTCCCCCGAAGCCCTTAGGCAGCTGTCCACAAAGCCAGCTCTGGAGAGAATGGCCTCCATTAGCCCTTTCATCCGAGGGGATGACACCATGCTCCAGTCTCCTAGGAAAATCAGGTTCTGGGATAAGGTCTCTGCTTCTTGGTGCGTCCTCTGGCCTCAAGGGGACCCCCTTTCCTGGACAGCCGAGCAAGGTCCCAATCTGCTCAGTTTGGTTGGTTTCTAATGCTGTATCAGCCCTCCTCTGATGCCCTGGCAGCACCTCCCACATGGCACTCCTCCACGCAGGTTTGGATGGGGATGCTAAGTCCCCTTTCTAGTTATTAACAGGGGCATCTGCTCCCAGGAGCTCTTGTGGGAGATTCCATAGCTCTTTACACTGTGTCTCTTTACATCTGGACACATGGCTGTTTTATTCTCTCCTATGTGTATGATCATCCAGGTTTTTAGGACAGAAGGAGTTGATAGGAGATGAAGTCAACTACTTGGGAAGACAGAATTTCACTACATCAGCGGCTCTGGAAGTGTGGTTCCCAAACCAGCATCATCAACCTCCCCTGGGAACTGCTTAGCAATGAAAATTCCAGGCCAGACCCTGAATCAGAAATTCTGGGGGGTGGAGCCTTGTTGTCTGGGTCTTATCAGCCTCCAGGTGCTGCTGATCCCCAGAGTTGGAGAACCGGTGCCCTAGATGGTAACCCCAAACCCACCCTTGGGCCTGGTCTTCTTCCCACCTCTCATTGTGAAGGAGAGATCAAATGCAATGTTGGCCTAATTATGTTTCTTTATAAACAGGCCAAAGCAGCTTTCTGTGCATAATTTTGTTGTTTTGGGGAGAGCCATCAATCTTCCTTGTATCCCAAGAGTAGATCTTAGAACAGAGATCTTAGGTGCCTCATGTAGCTAACAGGTAATCGGCAGGAATGTGCTTTCCGCATCTCAAAGAGCGGGGTGGCCCTCCTGCCCCTTCCCGCCCTTCTCCCTGCCAGCCTCCCCAGACTCAGGTTTCCTGGTCCTGACAACGTGATAGGTGTTTTCACCAGCTCCCGTGGGGCCGCAGTCACGCTCACCGCTCACCGAGGCTGCCCTCCCCTCCTCATTAGCCCCTGCTTTGCTTCTAGTTACTTCCTTCATTGTCCCACAGATGCTTTCTGTGTGACTTTGTTTTTCTCTGGTCACAGTGGCTCTCCAGTGAAACGTGAGTGTCCCCAGCTCTCTATTCACGTACCAGAATCTCTGTTGGGGGCTGTGGCTCCCTGAACCTGGCCGGCCTGCTTTGCCCCCAAGCAGCCCCCTGGTAGGAACGCCCCTTGTCTGTCAGGTTCTGTCAAGGCCTTGCCTGGTGGGGGGGCTCCAGAGAGAGCTCTCCTGCTTCAGGGCAATTAGCTTTTGGTTAATTTGTCTGAAAAGAAACTCCCAAGGAGCAAAACCCCTCAGAACAGTCTCAATAACACTCAAGGTCTGGCGAGAAGCAGACTGCGTGAAGGCTCAGAGCTAATGTTAAGGCCTTTTCGTGAGCCCTATAACCAGATCTCTGCCTCCAGCCTTCACAGGGAGCTCTCCATCTTCCCTTGACCCATGGGGCCCTCAGGCTCTGCCCAGGGATGTGGGCAGTGGGCTGGGCTGGGCCAGAATTCAGTTTCTGTGTTCTTTCACTGAACTGAGATTTTGTTGATGCCTGAGTTCAGGGGGTCATTGCCTGGGTCTCTGGCACCTGTTTGTGTGGGCTTGGGCCCTGCTGCAGCTTCAGCCGTGACTGGAGATGGGCCGATAAGGGGAGAGACGCCGCGCTCGAACAATGATAGATTGTGCTCGCCGACGGCCAGGCCTTGCGCCAGCTGCCTTCTGTGCCCCGTGTGCCACAGCCTGCTTAACCCTCACTGCCAGTCGGAGGGACGGCCCTGTCCATACCCCAGCGTGCTGGAGAAGAGAGGTCGGGGAACAGAACATGGAAGCAGCAGAGGTAGGGTGGGCGTCCAGTCTAATGCTGAAGTCCTGTGGGAATTCAGGTGAACTTGCTGTACGCTTGTTGAGCACTTACTCTGCTCCGGGGGCCATAAGGGCTCTCACTTACAAAGAAGTGATTCCCCGCTTGCAGGAAGAGCAGGCTTCTGGGGGAGGAGGCCAACACTTGCAGAGCAGTCCATCAAAGCTGGCAGCCTGACACGTGGGCCCAAAGTGCATGGGAAGAAGAAGAGGGCGAGAAGGTTCCAGAGTGGGTGGCACTGGCCATACTCAGGAAACCTCCGAACTGGGCCTGCAGGACAGGGAGCAGGAGCGTGAATGGGTGGAGGGCGCCATGGTGTGGAAGTGAGGAAGTGCCAGGAAGCTGTGAGGGTACTGCCAACTCCGTGACCCCATCCTGTTCGTGGCAGGGTGGGGAATCTTTAGGACTACTTATGGGGAGGGAGCTGGGTGGTGATGAGAGAGCATACAAACGGGGTTGAAGTTGTTGAGTGAAAAGACTTGAGCTTCAAGGTTGAGCCGGGACTTGATTAGGTGAACCAGGCATTCTGAATGTCTAGCGATCACACCCAAGTCTGGTGTCTACTGTGTGGGGCCACCCTCCTTCTCCATCTCCTCAGCATGCCTCTTTCCCTGCCTGTCCTGAGCTCCAGCTTGAGAGGATGCTGGCACATTCCCAGTGGTGTTGCCACGTGGTTGGGGAAGACCGGAGTGATTCCTTTCCCCACCACAAGCCACGTGGCTGCTGGGTTCTGGGAAGGATTGGCACCTGGAGAGAGGACAGCTTCCCTTTGGAGAACTCAAGAGTTCTACTTCTCACCTGTTGGTGGCTGCAGTCCACTGAGGGACCCCAGGCAGTGCCTGGCCATTACAGATGGCCGAGAGCGGCCATCTCTGGCTCTTAAGCCCTTGAAATGCGGCCAGTCCAAATGGTGATGTGTTGTGAGTGTAAATTACGTGTGGATTTCAAAGATGGAACACCCCCACAAAGAGCATGAGTTATCTCATTAGCATTTGTTAGATTGATCACATAAATGGATGACACTTTATATTTACTGAGTTAAGTGTAACATATGAATACAACTAGTTTCATCTTTTTCTTTTCACTTTTCAGAATGTGACCACTAGAAAATTTGAATTCACATATATGGCTTCCGTTATATTTTCATGGGTGAGGGCTGGCGCACTTTTTCTGGAGAAGTCCACATACTAAGTAGTCTTTGTCTTCTGTGATAGCTACTCAACCCTGTGGCTCTAATGCAGGCTCCGAGGGGGTATGAGTTTTCTGTTGCTGCTATAACAAATTACCGTAACTAAACATTGTGGCGTAAAAACACAAACGTCTAGTCTGACACTGTGTAGCTTAGAACCAGCATGGTCCTCACTGGGCTAAAAAATCCAGGTGTTTGCAGGGCTGGAGCCCCTCCTGGAGACGCTAGGGGAGAATTCATTTCATTGCCTTTCCAGCTTCTAGAGACTGTGCATAGCTCTTGGCTTCTGGTGCCGTGCTCCACCTTCAGAGCCGGCATATCCCATGTCTTTTCCTTTCTTCCCTAGTCACATCTCTCTCTGACCTGTCGGTCCCCACCCTTCCACATCTGAGGATGCTTGTGATGGCCCTGGGGCCAGGGGATAATTAAGGATAATTTCCTCATCTCAAGGTGCACACTCTTAATTACATCCACAGAGTCTCTTTTGCCATGGAAGTTGATCTCTTCTCAGATTCTGGGGACTTGGATGTGGACCTCTTTGGAGGACCATTATTCGACCTTGAACATGGGCCCAGACAACACTTACATGAAGGGGTGTGGCTGTATTCCAAAAAATCTGTCTAAGAAAACAGAGTGCTGGCCTGCAGATGATCAGTTGCTGACCCCGGCACTCCGTGATGAATGATTCTGCAGCCAATTTCCAGTGCGTGGGTTTTTTTCCCCACCCCACCGAGCAATTCTGGGACACCATCTGTGTGTCCTACAATTCAAAATCAATTCTGCCACTGTCTACCCAGAGACAGCGTCACATCCCACTTCAGAAGCCAGTCCCAAATCCACGTTCTTCCTGGTGCTTCTGATACCCTGGCTGTAAAGCAGAGGGTCCCACGACCCCCCTTGGGCTCTAGTCCTTTACTAGAGTGGCTCACAGAACTCAGGAAACTCATTTCCTCACTGGATTACTGGTTTATGACAAAGGCTATTAAAGAATACAAATCAACAGCTGAATGAAGAGATACATAAGGCCGGGTCTTGAACGAAGGAGCTTCCTTCCTTGTGGAGTTTGGCATCTGGCCCGGTGGTACGTGGGAGTGTTCTGGTTCCCCAACCCTGGACCCCCTTTTTTAATGAGGTTTTTATGGGGCCTTTATTACATAGGCCTGTTTGACTCCATCATTGGCCATTGGTGATTGATTCAACCTCTACTGCCTCTGCCCTCTCCGGAAATCAGGAGGTGGGACTGAAAGTTCTAGTCCTCTATCCATGGTTGGTTCCCCTGGCAACGATCCCCCATCTTCAGGGGCTTTGCAAAAGTCACCTCATTCTCTGAAGCAATCTCAGGAGTTGAGGAGAAGAGCTCAAATATTATAACAAAAGATGCTCCCATCATGCTTATTGCTCAAGAAATTCCAAGGGGTTCGGCAGCTCTGAGCCAAGAACCTGAACCAAGAGCAAATACCTATTTCTTATTTTTATTTATTTTTTAAAAAGATCTTATTTATTTGACAGAGAGAAGCACAGCCAGAGAGGGAACACAGGCAGGGGGAGTGAGAGAGGGGGAAGCAGACTTCCTGCTGAGCAGGGAGCCCGATGTGGGACTCGACCCCGGGTCTCCGGGATCATGACCTGAGCCGAAGGCAGTCGCTTAACCAACTGAGCCACCCAGGCACCCCAAATACCCATTTCTTAACCACAATGATCATTTCTGTATGTTATGTGAGGTGCTATTTTTTTTTTTTTTTTTTTTTTTGATGCTCGGTGGAGAAGGTTCTGTGGTCCAGTAAGTCTGAAGCTCAGTAGGTCAGATCCTTTTCTTCATAAAGGCTCTGAGAAGTTCTGCAGTAAAAAAAAGCCCATTTAATTTGTTTAAAACCACATTTTTCAAGCAACATGAGTTTTCCCCCCTTGTAATATCCCTTAACGTACTGTAGATCTAAGATTCCCGGGAACATTCTCTGGGAAAACTTGGTTCAGCCCAGCACAAGGCCTCGTAGAAAAGCTGCCTCCAGTCTCCTGATCTAAGGTCAAGACACCAGTCACTCACTTGAGATTTGATTAGAGAAAGCATTTTGGCTTCATTAAAGTTCATTAAATGAGCCATCCAGTGTAATTTAGCTGAATAAAAATGGATCAAATGGCTTTAGCCCCCACCCCCTTTTACAGCAATTTAATTGAGGGAAAAGCAAATATATCAATGATGTAGAAAAATATTTCTTGGTCTTTAAGAGGAACGTTGGGCAGCAGCCCCTGCTTCCTTGTCACAGGCATTGGATTTTAAGAGGTTGGCTCGTAGAGCCTCCTTGGTGGCTGGCGGCAGGCCTGGGGGATGACATTGCATATGGCGCTTCCTTCCTTCCCAAGGGTTCATCCCAAGGAGGTTGGCGGCAGCCACCTTCACAGATCCTCCTGGTGGGCTGCGGTCACCTCTGATGCAGGGCTGACTGTGCACAGAGTCACAAGGTCAAAGTCAATGCAGCATACATTCCCTGGGTATTGGAGAGGTGGGTAGTAGACTGGCAGCCTCCTCCTC